>JANRGW010020149.1:19509-47307 GCA_024733675.1 Psilopsiagon aymara | reverse complement strand
GCGGGGCCTCGCGGGGTGGCGGCTTCCGCCCTCCCGTTCCCCGCGCGTGGGCCCGCTTCGAGGAGGAGCTGTCGGAGCGGTTCGGAGCGCGGGGGCTCGGCGCCGTCCTGCCCGGCCCCGCGTCCCGCGCCGCGCTCACCCACCACGGCCTCAAGGAGATGCTCCTCGACTTCCAATGGGACCGCCCCGAGATCGCGTCCCCCGCCAAGCCGCTGCGCGGGAGCCGCCGGACGGGGCCGGGCGCCGCGGAGCCTCCCGAGAGCTGCGCTCCCCCCGAGGGCTTTGTGAACGCCGTCTTCCTCTTCTCCCCCTGCCCGCGCTCGCGGAGGGACCTGCGGCGGTTCGTGTCCGGGAGCGACGCCGCGGCCTCCGCTGCGGACCCCCCCGCGGCGCAGGAGCTGGCGGAGAAGCTGCTGCCCAAGAGCGTGCAGGAGCTGATCGCGGAGCAGAGGATCGCGCTCTTCTGGGTGGACACCGCTGAGTGCGCGCAGGTAACGCGCTGGCACCGCACAGCTCCGGCCCGGGCACCGGTGGGGTCTCTACTGCGCTGCCTCCCTGAGAAGGGAGCACAAGTCTGATGCACAGGATCGTGTCCATCAGGAGACTGCAAACTGATGGTGCTCACCCTTTCGGAGATGGGATACAGCTGCGGCTGACTGTGAAGTGTTCACTGTGGGGGATGGTTTGGGCTCTGAGTTAGGTGGGAGCTGCACTATTCAGAATTGCAGATAAGATTGGGCTTAAAGCTGAACCCTGTTCAAAGCACTGTCAGCTCTTAATCTAGTGGGAGTGGTATTTTCTCCATTGTATTCCTGTGGAGGCCGATAAAGTCCATAAACCCAGTTGGGAAGCACTGGGTTTAGATGCTGTGTAGACATTTCATTTACCAGTTGTTTTCAATGCATCGGTCTTGATTTGTTCATGTGAATGTTCTCTCTCTTCCAACACTAACTGGAAACGTCTCTATTCCTTGATTTCAGGTGATGGAATCCCCAGATCACATTGGATACTGGACAATGTTGGAACTGATCTGTCAGACCGGGGGAACCATTTTGCCAGCTGACACCTTGGTGCATTTTTTGAGTCCCCACAACTTTGACTCCAGTTCCTCAGGGCCACAGACTGTCCCTTGGACCACGCTGCTGCCCTTGGATGGGACTCTGAACTGCTTGTTCTTGAAGCCCTCTGTATTCCAAGCAGTTTTCCCTCAGCAAGAAGGAACATTGTTTCTCAGCATGCCTGGTAATAAAAAAAGCCCAGATAAGTGGCATAGTAGTAACTGTGATGTGCCAGGGCCTGGATCAGCTTTCTTTGTTAACAGGAGCTGTAGAAGTAACTTCAGATATTTAAAAGGCTGAGCTTAAAGTGAAAGTCCTGCATGGGTTCTGGTTCCTTTGATATGAGAGCTGTTAGCTCATATTGCTGATTCAGGCTCTTCAGTTTTCCATGCTTCCATAAGCCTGGATGTATGAAGAACTACGTGCTGGTCCCACCTCGTATGGGTGTATATATGCTTTTATGCATGCTTTGCCTCAGCTTCAATTTACCTAAACTTATAATACAAATAAAAAGCCCCATCAAAAGACAGGTTAGCTTTAAAGCAGCATGCGATGTGCTTTGGTTCTTTTAGTGGTCCCTTGGTGCACTGAGCTTCTTTAGAGCCTGGGGGAGGAGGTCAGTTCTGCAGCCACTTAGTGGAGAGCTATTCCCTGTTTAGCCATGAAACTTGGGATTTTGTTGCATTGTAGTTTTCTTCACATCAATGAAAACCTTTTTTTCACTTGTTTTAGGGTTTTTGCTTGATCTTATCCTTTGCTTATCTTATCCAGGAGGAAAGAAGCAAGAGAGCTGTCCTGTGATCCTGGAACCTCTTGCCATGGGCCAACGGCAACTGCATTGTCCAGTCAATGTCTTCCTGAAAGGCAGCTTGTCAGGTTGGAGCTTGGCACAGGCTGGGCACTTCCTCACAGAGAGCTGGATACTGCAGAGCTCACAGGCTGAGCAGGCAGAATGCAACAGGTCACTGTTCCAGCAGCTGTTAAGGACTTTAGTGACTGAAGAACTGCACATGGTAACTATTTCCTTTGCTTTAAATTAACTCCTATTCTGAAGTGAGCTGTAACAAAAGGGATGACAGTGTATCATGTTGTGACACTGCACATTGCTCATTCAGAGCTATATTCAGAATGTTCTTTAGGAGCTCATGTAAGTCTGTAACCTGCTTGTAAAGTATCTGTACCTCCAAGTCTCTGTATTTCTAGGTAATGTAAACTTTTCCTCTCTCTTTTAATGTAGGTTGCTGAGGTATCGCTGTCTACAAGTTGGTGCTCCTGCACTGCTATTTTATCACCCCTGTCTGAGAGCACTGCAGTTCTGACTGTACTTGGTACTGAGAAGACCGCTGAAGCCCAGCGGCACAATCTTGAAGGAGCTGTAGTGGAGAACTCTCCCCAAGACCATGATTTTCACCTCCCAGATATTGTAAATAGTGTGTTGAGTAAAATTGACACAGTGGTGGAAGATTCTCTGGCCAGTATGGGTAAGTGTCAGGAAATGCAAAACTTAGCATCTTTTGATCATCTCTAGATCAGTTTTGGAGTGGAAGGATTAGAAGTTAATGATTTGCTTTGTGAAGAGTCTCACTTTTTTGGACTTGTTTATTTTGCCTTGTCCTCTGTGGCTCACACCTTCTGATATGAAGAAATCTGCAGTAATGTATCTTTCTGTTTTATTTCCGTTAGCTTGTAGATAAAGTGCAGCTACGCTGTGCCTGGGGGTGCGTTATTTGAGGTTTCCTAAAATGAGTCACAAGCAATCCCTGGCCAGTAGAGCCTTTGGGAGTGGCTTCAGGGAGGTTGCTTCTGGCTCAACTGTTTTGTGTTAGAGTGAATCTTCTTATGAGTTTCCACACCTGATATATTGACCATTAAATTGCCCTTCCAGGACTAATGGTTTGGAAACCTCTGCTTCAGGGTCTTTCTAAAGGCGGGGACCTTCTGCCACTTCATTGAGCTGTTTCTAATAATTTTCTGTGTGTGTCCGTGTGTCTGCTCACAGAAGAAGAAGCTCCTGTGCCAGAGTGGGTCCAAAGGGAACTGTCCCATACAGGGGGCTGGCATCCTTCAGTCCTTGAAGCATGGTATCCTATGTCGAATGCTTGCGGAGCGAGCTCAGATCTGATGGAGTCATTCAGGTATGTTTCTGAAACATGTTTCTAAGTAAGAGACATTGAGGATTTCTGCTTCCTGATAAGTAGTATGGTTGTAGTGTTGCTCAGAATTCTGTAATTAAATGCTTCTCTTAGTACTTTTGTTTCTGTACTGAGTTTACTGTGTGCTTTTGCTTCATTATATCTTGGTGTATGGACAAAAGGATCTGGGAACAGGATATTTGGGTAGCACTTTGAGTGGATTAAGATTTTGACAGTTTCAGGAGGGATACAGGCGACTTAAAATGATCTAAGCTACTCGGGAAATTGTCAGGCTTCAGCTCCTCTTATGCTTTAGGATTCACTGCAAGGTACTGAAGATAGTGGTTGTGTTATCACAGTTGGTATCTAGTAGGAATGAATAATCCTGGCTGAATGGAACATTAACAAACGCCTAATGCAAGATACCTTAGCACAAAGCTGCTCATTTAGTTTTGTGGCATGGGTCAGTGGCATATCCAGCATACTTCAGGCAACTCTTGTCACACTTGCTTCCAACTTTGTGTGACCCTTTTTTTGGGGTGGTGTGGTTTTTCTGTATCTGAAGAGTTTTGGAGAGCAGGCATTGGTAGTGTACTAGTATGTGTTACTGGTACTTAGAAGAATGCAATCCCTGTCAACTGGGAACAAGGAATAAGCTTCCCACCCCCTTCTTTTTTGATAACTGTGTTGGATGGATCTTTTATATAGGCTCCTGCAGGTTCCTTGTGCCAGCAGGAAGGATGATGTGGACCAATCTGAAGCAGAACTCTTAGAAAGTCTGTCTGAGCTGTACCAGAGAAAATCCAGTGAAACATCTGCTGCAGCTGGACCAGGAAATAGCAGAAAGAGACGTATGTATGCTTTGGGCTTAAGTGTGCCAGTTGTCAATTAAGGATCATAGAAGGCTTCACAGCAGGCCTTTTTAATACATGAACCCTGGAGAGCTGTATTTTCCTTAGCAGTGGCATGCTTGAGATTTTCTTTCTGATTTGGAGATGGCATTATTTACATATTAATATTAGGATTGTCCTTTAAGAACAGCCCAAATGCTCTGATTCAGGGCTGCTCAGCGACTGCCAAAGCTGTTCCAGAGCAGCATGCAGAGCTCTGCAGTTTCGCTAGTTGTTGAAATAGGGACTGCTCCAGCTACTAGTGAATATTGCAGCCTCTCAACTTTGTTCTAATTTGGAGAAATAAAATGCTTTCTTCTAGAAGAGAGTTTTAATTGTTGCATTTCAGTACACTAACCACAGTTGATTATACTCTGAAGCTGATGTATTCCCAGCTCTTGCTCTGTTGGCTATTTCTGTGATGTAAGATTGCTTTCCTATAGGTATAACTTGTATAGGTAAAAGTTCTTAGGCAGAACAAGTTTTCACCTTTATTTTACTTAGAGAATTAGCTGCCTGTACATTTATGTAATGGAGAAGTACAAACCCTCTGTTTTGCACTAGAAGATTACTAATCTCACTTGCAGTAACACTGATTTCTGTATTCTGCTCTCCCTTGGATGGAGTTCCTGGTCCAGTGTGTGTGACAGTACCACTCCCTTTCTGTGGTGTTGCAGGTGGGATTCCCCGAACTCCAGTCAGGCAGAAGATGAAGACCATGTCCAGATCCCTACAGATGCTCAATGTAGCAAGATTGAATGTAAAAGCTCAGAAGCTTCAACCTGATGGTGAGCCACCAACAGTGAATGAGAAGGTTCCATGGAGGCTTTCAGCAAGAAGATTGAATGAGAAGGTGGAAGAAAAGGAAAAGGCGCTTAAAATACCAATAGGTGTGTATTGAATTGTCAGTCCTCTTATTTGTAGGTCGTATGGGATTTTTTGTGAAAGGGAGAGAGAAGGATAATAGTGGAATATTAGGTGCTACGGAATAGATCAATGTTTGGGTTTCTGCATCTTCAGCTTGGCACAGAGTGATTATTTTTGTCTCCCCTTCTCTCAGTTTCTATAAATGTTTAACATCCTCGTGTTCCAGCTGCTGCTGGGGTTACTTTCCTGCCTTGTCTCCATCTGAAAAAAGCAATAAGGAACAATCTTTTTGCTTTTTCTTGTTAACCAAAAGTAGTAAAGGGAAGCACCCATCAAGGTGTAACTTGAAATGTTCTGTTTAATCATCATGCAGAAATAAAGGACATTTCTTGACTGCTGCTATAGCCCAAAAGCTTGCTGATCTACTTGGAGCTAAGCTTGCCATTTGTCAAGGGTCTCAACCTGGGATTCTTTCTTTTGGTGTTCCGTGGTCTGGATGCACCCTTGCTGGTGAAAACCTTTGGTGACCTCCTCTGTTCTCCTTTTTAGCTGAAATGAGTATTTCATCAGTAAGGTAAATGGTGAACAAGATTTGAATTAACTCTGACCATTTCCTCTGCAGACTTCAAAACTGAGGAGGAACTGCAGTCCCATTTAATTGCAAGCTACCAGAAGGCTGTTGCTGAGGGAGTTCTTTCATCTGTGTGTGCCCAGAACATGATCATGGCCATTAAAAGGTTCTTGAAAATACAGGATGCCAAAGAAAAAGAGGTAGGTAAATGCGTATGGGTTGTTACTGATCTAGAAATTAAAGTTTTTATTATTTCAGGCTTCTTTTCTTTCATGTTACCTGAAGTTTATATGCACAGTTGCATGTAGTCAAAACCACTGCTAACTACTTCTACCTGTGGCAGCTCAATAGTGAAAATAGTGTAGGTAGCTGCAAAGAACACAGGAAAACCCAGTTCGGTTACTGGCTTACCCCTTTGCCTAAAGATTTCAACAGCTGTCTTTCCTTGACCTCATTCTGAATTCTGATTCTCAACAATCTTTAACACTATTTATAGACTTAAAGTAACTCACTGAAAAATTAGTAAACTTGTGAGTAATTGTAAAAAGTACTATGAAACCAAATCCAGAGGCCTGAAGCTGCAAGCAGGTGACCTCTGATTTCAAGTTAGAATTTGTTCCATGTCTCATGTCATTGTGACTTTGCTGCTGAAGGAAAAAAGAATTCCTTTCCTTGAAGGAGAAGGAAAAACTGAAAGTACTCCCAAAAGACAGAGAACTGACTTAAAGTTTTTGCTGTAATTATGTATATCTGCAGGTGGCCTGTGTGGAAAGAGTCAGAAACCATCTCCTGAAGACCAGCAAAGTGCTCAGACAACAGCATGGCTCACAGAAGGAGACCAAAGTCAGAGAGTATGAGATGCTCTATTTATTTCAACTGCTGGGATACTGTGGAGTTGGTTAGCAATTTTTAATGGTGGCTTTCTTTTTGTGCAAGTGGAAAAGTATTTAGATGGGGTAAATGTTCCAAGGAGAATCCCTGGTCACAGTAAAAATACCTCATTAAATTCAGATACACATATGCTGTGTGCTAAGTGTTGCAACCTATATCTGAAATAAGGCATCACGCCTGCCACCAAAATGAAATGCTAACCAAATTATGCTGTCTAAAGGAGCCACTTCCCACTGCTTTCTTGAGCACAACTTTTGCAGTAAATATGCTGTTTCCACCAGAAAAAAGGCAGTGTATGGTATCTTTTTTCTTAGGTGCCGACTTCAGGTATTTTTACGCCTCGAATTATGTCTTCAGTGCTCTTCACTGCAAAGCAACACAGATGAAATGGAGCAGCTCTTAGAAGAGGCAAGTAAATTACAGACCAGGCTGTGTTTCTGGATGGCACTAGATGTGCAGACCTGCAACTTGTAGTTTTTAACTTGATTTTACTGTAACACTTAATATTGCTTGCTCAAAAAACTTGGTATCGCAACTGTCACAACTTAATCCATTTTCCCACTTAACTTTCTCTTCCAGATGACGGATATGCTGCGTGTTTTGTGTCTCACTGAAGACTCGGGGTATCTTACAAAGTTTCTAGAGGAAATACTAGAATTGTAAGTTCTTCAACATGGCTTAAGTGTTACTTGGGGACCAGTTTGGGTTGGATATATTCTTTGAGTAACCAGCAGGCTGCAGCTTTGATTTTCTGCTTCTTGTAATTGTCAGAAGTTCAAACATGTTCTGTTTGTTATACTTGATTAAAGAAAAAGTATCTGATAAGTAAACTAATGAAAAAAACCAGCTGCTTTTTCAGTTTGTTTTAATTGACATTTAAGAACAAAGATTTAATTCTGAGCTTAGGATTGAAACACTGAAGGTTTTGTGGGGGATTGTATTTGATAGGTGTTCTTCGATTCTCTAGGTATATGAATTCAATGCCAAAGACCCTTGGAGATATTTACTATGGTCTTGGTACTCAAATTCCTCCAAAGCTGGCATCTGTTCTGCCTTCAGACTTCTTCAGTGATGACTCCATGACTCTGGATAGCAAATCTCCAGGCCTTCCATTGTCTTTATCATCTGCCTTAACACCAGCTACTGTTTGCCTGCCCACTGAGGGTGATCAGCTGGAGGAGCTGCGCACCAGATCTGCCAAAAAGAGAAGGTAATTCCAAATAGGAAGCAGCTTGTTGCAGCCTGGGCTGTGGCTGAGGAGTTATCTAAACTACAGTTCAGATACCTCTTGTTTCTGTTGCCGGATAAATAGTTGGGGCAAGCTGCTGATAGCTCTGCATTAAGGGCTCCTGTTTTTCATTTTAACTTGCCATGGTTGACTGTATGAAAGTGTAGTATTGATTCTGTATGTGCAGTAGAGTTTGTGAGCATCTTCCAGGAGAGGATGTTCTACCGTGCAGTAGGTGACTCCTATATTGTTAAAACTGCTATTTACTATAGATCTTGATGTTGCGGACCCCAAGTACATTTTTGCAAATGGTGAAATGAGTTTTAATACGAACCTTAACTTTAGTTATAGCTCTTCAAATTGTAAATCATCTTTCAGTGTTGTAACATAAGTAAGGTATAATCTGCAGTCTGAATTTAGGTGAAGATTTTCTATCTCTAGAGTCAAACCTAAGTTGTTATTAGGTTGATAACCGTGCTTCTGATCTTATTTTAACTTCAGCTTTATATACTCTCTAAAGGAAAAATGTGTTAGCCAGACACAGGAGCATGACAGAAGCACCACAGAACTTGCGTCAAATTGAGATTCCCAAGACAGCCAAGATTCTCATCCGAAAGGTAAAACCATTCCAAAGGATTGTGTGTGGGTTGCTTCTGTCAGGGATGCAGCAACATTGTGAAGTTACGTTTGAGCGCAAAAGCACTTGCTCTGCATCCGTTTAGCCAGTTGTCCTGTATCAGCTGTACAGAGATCAAAATTGTTTTGAAGGAGGAATTAGTGTGGTTCAGAGGTTACAGCTAGTATTCATAACAGTTAAACATAACATTACACTTCTGGTGAGGCTAATGTATACTTCTTATTTCAGGAGAGCTTGCGTTCTTACCTTGCCTCTGAGAAGTCCCAGCAGATGCCTTCATTGCAGAAAGAAGCTGTGCAAGGTATGTTGACTTCTAGCTTTGCTGTGGAAAGGTGTGTCTTCAGCACATGTTCTCCCTTTAAATTTTAGTGAGCCATGATGGAATTATGCTGAAGCATGCTAGAAATATGGACAAAGTTTTGCTCGATTCTGCAAAAACCTTGAGGAAGAATACTGGCTGTATTGTGTGCGCGCTCTCAATTGTGTGTCCTGAAAGGAGAACCTTTCCTCCTTGGATCTTGCAATTATTTCAGTCTTCTCTGTCCTGTAAAGAAAATGAGGACAAGAGTGAGCTCCTGTATTAGGAAACAGGATATCTCTATCTGGAAAGTACTTAAAATTAAATCCCACGTGTTCTCTGAACCAACATGTGCTTCAGTTGAGATTTTGTAACTCACTTAATGTTGCTCCATATGGGACACTGACTGGCTGCTTTTCCTGCTATAGCATCTGCTTATTGCTGGAATAATGCAACTTTGTAAGAGAAGTCCAGGATGGATTCAGAGGAATATGTGTTCCAGTAGCAGAAAAGCAATTTTCAATGCTTTTTGGCCTCTGAGAACTTGTTTTTCTGTTCTCATCTCTAGCGGCCTGACAAAATTGTCCTCTTTTTCCTCTCTTTCCCTGTTTTTACCCTTTTAATCTGATCATTTCTTGCTTTGTCTTGTGTCACAGAGGTTACAAAGGTAAGAAGGAACCTCTTCAATGAAGAGATACTTTCACCATCAAAAAGGTCTATGAAAAAGATGCCTAGAAGCCAGTCAGTATCTGCTGTGGAAGGCTTAAGATACAAATGCAGTGATGAAGGCACTAAAGGTAGGACATGACTGGCACGTGTAGGATTGTTGTGAAAGAACTTCTCCTAGATTCCCTAGTTTTGCATCCTCAGTTCTATGAAACAATTATGACATGTTTTTAATGAAGGAGAAAATATTCTAGATCATTGCTGTGATGGTTTGAAGGTGAATGGGATGATTTTGAAACCGAAACCTATTTTTTTTTCACTGAGTTTCCTGTGTCTCAGAACTGATGTTGAAATGCTTGGTTAAAAAAGGATCTGTAAATGAAAGGTGAAGAGTGAGAATTATCTCAGTAGGTTAATTATGTCTGACACAGACTAGTGATGATAATACTGAGGGAGTGGGAAGGACGTGTAGACAGTGGCCTGTGAAATAATAGCTTGAGTGCTGGGAGAGTGATGCACAAGGATCCTGTATTGGCTGTCGTTCTTAAACTGAAACCTAGACAAAGCTATTTACTTATTCATCCTAACTGCTTTATAGCTGGCTCTTGCTTGATTTTTAGATCATCGCAAGCTATTGACCAAAAGAGTTGCAGAAACACCACTACATAAGCAGGTCTCCAGGAGGCTACTACAGAAGCAGATCAAAGGCCGGTGAGTAAGCTCCTCCTGAATTTCTTCAAGTACTGGATGTATAAGTAATGGCTGTGAGCACAGGGACCAGGTATCTTCTTTGTGATCTAAAGCGTCACCTTCATCTAAGGCAGTAAGAGAACCAGTGGAGGCTAAGTTCTGTTGTCTGAGTGGGGAGAAATACTGCTTGACTCATTATGTAAGTCAGGCTGCTTTAATTCCTGCAGCTGACTTCTGTTTAGGCTCAGTTGCTGCTTCAAGGGCTTCTGAGGAAAAGGCCTGTGCTGTGTTTTGTGGACTCTGGGCTGAAATTCAGCCTTTGCTTCCATGTGGTGCTGCTCACTGTACAGCTATTGAGTTACCCATGCTCAATCCTGTGTAAATGGGAGGCAAAGTGCTTACTAGTTGCTCACTTAGAATAGTCCACAAAGCATTACGTCAGCGTAGAATAGAATGTACTGCTTTTCAGCCTGTGTGAAGTTCTGGTTTTGTAAGCGTGAACAATATGCCAAGTCCAAAGTATTTGCTGTTTTTCAAGGTCTTCTGATCCAGGTTGTGACACTGGTGTCGTAGAAGAATCTCCAGAGAAGGCCATAAATGGTAAACACTATTTTTTCTTAATAAAGGTGGCTTTGCTGTGTTGTAGTGTGTAAGTTAAAGGGATAGTAACCCTTTTAAAGGAAAAGACATGAAGGACTTTGAGGGTGAACAAGATTCTTGGCTGCTGTACTTACTGTCAAACCAGCACACACAGGGCTTTTCTTGATATGTCTTTGATGTGGTGTGCTGTGACCCTAACTCTGCTCTGATTTCTACTGTAATAGCCACTTGGCTCTCTGGAGTGACTGTTACGTTGGCTACTGCTGTTTCTTGTCCCCAGAAAGGAAGAAAACAGCGTGGCTGAGCAAGCAGGAAGATGAAATCACTAGCAAAAAGAAACATGAGAATTAACTAGTTGTTTAACCTGGATGTAACTTGCATTGAACATGGCTTTTGTAGCATTGCTTTCCATATAATTGCAAGAGAGGAATGAGAATTATCGTGACTTAAAGGAGGAAGCATGATGTTGTGAAAGATTATATGCATTAATATTCCAAATCTCCGGGAAAGATAAATCTTTCTTTGCAATGCTTCTGCAAATGTGGTATTTGAAATGCATTTCTTTGCAGTGCTTACCCTGCATGTGATACTTAGCTGTGTGGAAGTTTCTTCGTGGTATGTTCAGGTACAAACTGTTCCTGAAGATGTCCTCATTGTTGAGGGAAACAGAAGTCTTCATTTCCAATCTCCTTATCTTTGCAGAAGCAGGGTTGAGAAGAAGCCCACGGATCAAACAGCTCTCTTTGAATAGGACGTGCTCTGGGGTTTTCTATTCCACTACACAGCCCAGCTCGCAAAATTCACAGCTTGTCCATCAAGGACAAGAAGAGGAGAGCTCTACACTGCAGGATGTAGAAGGTACTGAATGGGATTTGAGCAGGCTGGTGTTGCTGATCTGAAAAGCTGGCATGGATAGCTCTGATTTTGATTTGATTTGGCTGTACAAGAGGTTGCAAGAAGCTGAGATTTATCATGTAATATCTTCTGTAGAGAGAAATTAATCCCTACTAATTTTTTCAATTGGAAATCTGAATTTGGAGGATGGTGAGGCAGCTATTCCTATGGGGAATACACTGCAAACTTAAGAAACCAGTCAGGCCCATCTAACAAAACACTGCCGATTGTCAGTCTGCATTCCTCAGATGCAGTGAAATCCCTGTAAAATGTGGGACAGAAATCCTAAAGCTTTCTTTCAGTCTACTCTGTGGTAGCATAAAGCAATGACAGATGGGATGTTCTTTGCTGGCTTTCTCAGTAGGGTTATCAGCTATAAATGGTGATGTTTAGTTCTTTGTATTGTACTTACTAGAATCCTTAGTCACGAGCCAGAACTTTAAGATAAAGCTATAAATACTATTAAGAAGCTGAACTATTTTGACTTATTTTTTTCGTGTTAGAGCACTTTCTCTACAGGTGGACATTAGTTTCATATTGGAAATAACAGTAATTCTGGAGAAGCTTTAACATCTGACTAGAAAAGAACATACCAGGGCTATAGGCTTTGTACATCACTTGTCCATGCATCTGAGGTGATTGTGACAATTGCTCGTGGCAGGTTACTTGGTGTTAGTTGAATTGTACTGTTCTACTTTCTAGGCATGAAGCAGCATTCACAGAGTGCCCTGGTCCAGACCCCCAAGAGGTTTTTCTTTGGTGCTGTCATTGACACGTGTAGTCCTGCAGCAACTCCTTCACCTGGAAGGAGAAGAACAAGAAAAGATTCTTTGCACTCAGAGGAGCTGACTGCTTGTCAGGTAGAAACACTTACCTCTCTTTCGAGCCCTTTTCTCTATTCAGGTTTGGTGAGATCTACATAGCTTCAATTTAGTGTTTGTTAAGTCTAAATGTTTTTTTGTTTTAAATCTTGAAGTAAATATCAGGAGGAGTAGATAATTACTGCTGGAATAGAGCAAGCCTGATTCTTCATTTATTTATTTATTGTCCCCTGCAGACTCCTAGAAAAACACGTCATAAACCTGCCCAGAAGCCAGTGAATTCTGCCAGTAAGCTGCCAAGGAGATCACCTCGCATCCTTCACAGGACACCACAGAGGATGGAGAAGACTCCTGGCAAAAGCCCAGCTGCAAAGAAGATGGCAGTTAAGCGTTTGGGAAAGTACTTTTCTCATCCTGCACAAAAGGTCAAGTCACCATCTGCGTTAGCTGAAAGCAAGAGCGTTCACTTCCTGCAAGGAACTTCTGAGGACTGTTCTTCAGCGGAAAGACTTTCCCCTCCTTGCAAAGAGGCTGGCTTACACATGCTAGAATATGAAGGATTCACGGGGCCCAGTGCCTCACTGTTACCTCTGACAGTTTCAGATCCAGCTGCTACTCCCTCCTCTGCCATGCAGGAAAGATGTTCTACAGAACTACAAACTCCAAGACGTTCCTTGAGGTACCTCTCAAAATTAGCATCTCCAGTTGGTACTCAGAGGCAAATCCTCCCCAAAGAAGTTCAGGAGCAGTCAGATCCATTATCTCAAGCAACTGAAAGTTCTCCCAGAAAACCTGAAGATCCTGGTTCAGAATTATGTGCCAGCCCACCAAGTATAGAGACAGCACAGCTTGCTGTGAGGTTAGAGCCTCCCTTCAGTGCTCTTAGTGAAAGCTCCATGAACAGTGTGATAATATGCTCTCATTCCCATGTGGAGCCTAAGGAGTCTGACTGGGAACTCTCTGCATCCAAACCATATTCTCAAAGATCTCCAGGTATTGCTGGCACTCCACTGAGGTCTCTGCTTCACACATCCAAGCAGGCCAAATGTGAACTGAATCCTGGAGGAGAGAATCTCACAGTTGCATGTGCAACACCTGAAAATAAGGACAATCATCATGACATTGGTGGTAACTCTTCTATAGAAAGCCTTCAGCTCTGTCAGTTCCAAGCTACTCAAAATACCCCTGTATCAGAGACAAATGAACAGAGGGAGGTAGTGTCTCAGAAGTTTTCTCCAAGAGAGGACTCTGAAAACTTGGAGAAGAATCTGTCTCCAAAGCCTTCTGCTGGAGAGCAGGTCCATGTACAGAATGCTGAGAGAGAGTGTGAGCAATGGTTTAAGGAGGGGAACTCTAGTGCAAACACCTGTGAGTCCTTCCCAAGTGGTTCTCAAACAGTTAGTGAGGACTTGGAACCAAAAACCTTGAAGGAAGAATACACAGGGCTGAAGACTCAAAGACTTAAGAGGCACTCCAGGTTTGCCCTGAATGCTTTACCTCCTATGACAAAGTCTCCTCCTGCCTATTCTTTGCGCTGCACTGCAGACCGGAGGCAGCGGGAAGCTGCAGCACGGATGGGAAATCCTCAACTTCCAGCCAAGTTCTCCCCTCCTAAAAGTCATTACAAGCTGCCTTCTGGTAGCCCACCAACCTATAAAGTTGAACTTGAAATGCAAGCTTCAGGCCTGCCCAAACTTCGCATCAGGAAAATCAGCTCTTGCTCATCATTGGAAGCTCAACCTGAAGCAACTGCCAGCAAACCCAAGGGGGGAGAAAGCCCCTTTGGTGAGCTGGCTGGGACCTGGTGTAGCAAGCACCCAGGAAAGCTAGCAGCTGCTTGTGTTTCACCGTCCTGCTTCCGCTCTTTCCACAGTACGCCTGGGAAAGGTGCAGGACAGACCTACATATGCCAGTCATACACCCCAACAAGCTCTGCCTCTAACACCTCCCCATCCCCCTTGGAAGCAGGGGTTCCTTGTACACCTTCTCCAAAGCAGAAGGGGAAGACTACCCCTGATGCTATCAATGACTGGCCTCGGAGAAAAAGAGCAGCAGGCAGCACTGCTAATGTTAGCTGTGCTCAAAGCGAGAGGAATGCTGATGATTGGAAAATGATGTCAGTAGGCAGAGAGGTGAAGATCTTGGAGCACTGCAGCAGCAAAGGAGCAAATGCTCTTGAGGAATTTGAGGTAGAAGGGGTTTGCAGGCTCCAGGATCTGGCATCTCCTGGTGACTCTGAACCCAAGGCTGATGAGGACTCTGCCAAGGGAAATTTTGGTCTGAAAACGCGGAAACGGGTCTTAATGTATCTGTCGCCAGAGAAGGAGGAGAATCATGGTGCCAAGAGACCTTGCACTGATAGGTGCAGTGTGGATCTCACCGTCTTCCCCTCAGATGATGGCAACAGAAGCAAACTGAGGATGGACTCTGTGCTTCCTGAGAAACCAGGAGCAAGTGCGCTCGTGACTCTTGAGCAGCGCAGTTGCATAGGGGATGATGATGTCTTCTTTTTGTCAGGTAATTCAGTGGCATGAGTGACCCTCTATTGAAATTGGCATGGTTAAAAATGGGGGGTAGACAAAAACAAGAGCACAGTTATTTTCTGTCTGACTACCTGTGGCAGAAGGTAGTAAAGGGGCAGAGTGGCTTGGTAAATGCCATGGAAGTTAATAATGTGGAGAGGCAGACTGGATGTGATGGAGTATTAATGGTGGGAGACAGATCAGTGAAATAAGGAGCAGGAGCCTGGAGGGGTGAAAAGGAAACTTCGAGAACTTGGGGAGGGAGGATCCCAATTACATTTAACTGGCAATTTATGTGAGTTTGCGTTGATGCTGCTAGCATCCGGCACTGAAACTGACTGTCTTAAGCCTAAAGTTTGTCTGCTTCAGTAGAGACTGGAGCCTTGGTACATGAGTCCTGTGGATGTTGGTATTTATTGGTGCTTTCTGTTTGCACATGGTGGCAGGCCCATTGGAAGTGGGTATCAGAAAGGATTGCCTTGCTAGCAGCTAGCTGTGTTGCATTGGTTGGTATTTAAGCTTAGGGTACCTCTTTGCTTTTGCTGTGGGTACAGATGATGCAGCTGACCGTGGTTAAACAGGCTGTCTGTAAGCAAGGCCTGTGAATTTCAAATACTTAACCCAGTATTGTTCTAAAACTAAATGTTACAAGGGTCTGCAGCAGATGTTGTTCTGTAGTCACTGCATGCCCTGAAGCTTCAGTCTTTGTTTCCCTTCTCAAGGAAAGCTTTGTATAGAGGTGGTCTTCGTCATTCAGCAGGTATCACTGAGAAAAATGGGCAAATGTTAAAGCAACATTAGTCCGTACTTGAGACAGGAAATGAGTGGTATTTAGCCTCAAGCTAGTCCTGTAGGAGCTAATTCCAGGCTGCTCTTCTTTTCATGCAGAAACCCATTCTGCCAGCCTAGATTTTCTTTCAGATAAACTGAGTGTCACTTGTAGTGATGGAAGTTTTGAGGTGGAACTAAGGCTGCGCGTGAGACTGATCTGACAGTACCCTGAAGTTGTCAGTTTGCTGCAGCATCTCACTGTGCTTCTCCAGGCTCAACCCCACCAGTGAAGGGCGCACTCTCTGCTAGAAGCCTTCTAGCACTGACCCAGTCTCCACTGCTGTGCCAGGGACAGACACCGCCACCTCGGAGGAAGCATGTTCAAGGTAACCCCTGTGCCATGCGGAAAGGCAGTGCTCTCTGCCTGCAGCTAAATGACAGTGTCATTTCAGTGTCTCCATCTTGCATGCTTCCAAGAAGCTTGGCATGAACTGGGAAGTTTGGGAAGGAGATAGCAGTGAAGAAAGAGTAGCTTAGTAAGAAGTGCAGCTTACCGTTCTTTGTATCCACATGGTGTTTCTTGGAGTCACCAGTAAACTTGGGCAAAGTGTATCTTTAATTTCTTCTTTCTATTTTGTAGAAGAATCTGATGCCTTCCAAATTGCTGCCAACCAGGAGCTGTCTCCGTTCCACATCTCAGCTTCCAGGAAGCGTCCCCTTAGCAGGACTTACTCACGAAAAAAGCTGCTCAGCTGAAGTTTGGAGGCAGAACAGTATGGGGAACTTTGCATTATCCCTGCTGTACAACGTGCTTTGTAACAGGGACCTTGTATTTGGTGCTGGACTTGGAGCTGTCTTATGTTGGTAGGGGACTAGACGCAAGCATATGGTATATGACAGTGGAAATAAGGACCACTCCGGAAGTGTGGTGCGCTTGAATTAGTTTTTACCTCAATTACAGCATCTCTCCATCCAGTCAAAGCCTGGCTAGGTCTTTTTGGCATTTCTGCATGTGGTAGCTGTTTTGCAGTGAAGGTTCGATTCTGGTAACGTGGGAGAATTGTCACTTTTCTACAACTTCCTTGTGAAATAAACTGATATGAATTTGCATTGTGTCACTTAATCAGAAATCTGTCTTTAGCCCGAGTGATGGGTGAGGGATTGGGGCTGCAGGAAGGATGTTGGTGGTTGAGTGGGTACAGAACAAGCTGCATGCTTCTGCTCGGTATCTTGTCCTGACACTTACTCTATCTCTCTGTTGCTGAGAGCTTAGTGGGAAAAATAACAAGCACATGAACTGCATTAATGAGTAAATTACTCAGAAATACTTGACAAATGCCGAAATCGTACAGAGGAGGGGAGAGATAGCAGCTGGGAACAGGGAAGAGGAGGAGGAGTTCCCTCTTTGTAGATCATGCATGGTTTGGTGTATGAGCTCCTGGCCACAGCTGGGTAAGCTGGTGCTGATGGAATTAACTGCATTCCCCTTTTCTGCATATTGCAGCGGGCCAGAGTTGGATGGAATCGCAAGAGATGACATGTCAAAGACTGTTCTTTACCAGACTGTCACTGATTAAATAGTGACTCATTTGCCTGTGACATGTGCTTGCATTCTAACCCCATGAAGACAGCAGGAGCTGTGACTATGCTCAAGATGCAGCCTAAAAGGGGCTGAAATTTTGCATTACTTTGGAACAGCTGATTTATTTTTTTCCCCTTGGGATAGTGACCTGTTTGTACGTGGCTGGATATAGGGGAAATAACCCCACTCTGTCTAGCGGAGGCACAGGAAGCAGAGAGCTATGCAGATGATGTGAGACCACCCCAAAACCAGGCATGGCAATGCAGAAGTTTATTACATGACTGAAGGGCTTAGGTGGTATTGATTGGAATTTGTTTCCTGAAGATACTATTTCAGCAGGAAAACTAACTGCTGAGAGGGGAGGAATGGTGTGATTACCAGTGATTGTTTTGCTTGTGGGAGAAGTACCTGCTTCAAGGATGAGAATGGACACACAAGCATAGAGCTCCAAGATTACTACCTGCAAGTAGGATGGACTCTTCTTCAGCATCAGGAGACAGTCTCACAACCACACTCCGAGCCCTCAGTAATATCCACCCTCAAAGCAAGATCCAAGTATATAGGAGGAAGATCAGAAGGTGGGTTCTGCTTCAGGTGTTGGCTTTGACCTTGGTGTGTGCTACTCCTCAAATAGTGGTTGTGGTTTGGCCTGAAGGAAGGAGCTGGCTGTTTCGGGATAAGGTAACCAAGCTGCTGTTTTCCACCTTATAAAGTGGGGACCTTGGCTTTCTTGCTCTGCAAGGGTTCAACTCAAGTCACCCTTCCTAAGGTAGATGGTGTCAGTGTTAAGTTCCAAGATTGCATTTAATCTCCCTTATATTCAGCCAGGAATTTTTCCTCAAAATAGGAACCACTCTTAAAGTAGCTTGTAGGCTGCAACATTAAGATACAACCAAAGACACTTTTATCCTGGATGCTTCAGACAACGCTGCTGCTGCTGCCTGGGGATGCTTTTGCTGCAGCAACACGATGTAGAGAGCTGACCAGCTCTGGCTGTGAGCATTTACAAAGCTGATATTTAAGAAAACACTTAACAGCAAGCTAGTTCCCTTTAATTAAAATCCTTCCCTACATACCTGGCTAAGTGACCAGTTAGGACTGTTAAGGACCCTCTGACAGTGGCTGCTTCGTAACACTCTGCTTTATTAGAAAAGTAACAGTAGAAATGTAAAAAAACCCCCAAATTGCTACAAAAATCTATGTACAAGTTCTGCAGGAGTGCAGAGCATCTCCTCTGCGGCTGCAGAGGTTTCCAAGCTGTAAACACGTTCTAGTGTTAGAGGCCAGGGTGGAAGGTGTCCATCTCCCACTTCCCAGTGTTTAAGCTGCTGAGGGTGCAGCAGAGGTGTCCAAGCAGTGCTGTCTTGAATGGGCAGCAATGTGGGCTGATGAGCCCACACCTTATGTGCTTCCCTCTGGATAACAAGTCACCTCTTCCCCAGGCCTCTGGAATGCAACAGGTCTGTAGCCAGGGTGACTCCAGGGGCCGGAAGCTCACATCAGCCACATCCCCTCCTCCCCGCCCCGTGCCAGGTAAGCGTTCGGGCTGTACCTAGAGTGGGTTTCTCCTCACGTCGATCATGGCTGGGTGGTGAGGTGCTGCCGTCAGGCTGGCTCTGCGCAGCTCCCGCCGGGGCTTGGAGGCAGGAGGGAGGCTGCGGGGCGGGTGCACCTCGGGGGGCTGCCCTGCTCTCAACAAGTGCTCCACATCCCTCTGCCGAGGGTCCCCAGGGCCGTCGCTGGGCAGGGAGGAACGTCTCCATGTCGATGGCAAAGGCGCGTGCACCAGGTCCCTGCTCTCATCCCTGACCCGATGGCTTTCTTCAGTGATAGCCAGAGGCATGGGCTGCTCCCCGAGGCTGGATTCCTCACACGTCCCGAGTGCAGGGGGAGCTCTTTCCCCAGCCCCATGAATGCTCCTCTCCATCCCTGCCGGGAGATAGTAAGGGCACACTGAGATGAGTGTCCGCATCTCTTCTCATCAAAGTACCTCTAGAGTGCTTGCTCAAGGCCAGCAATGATCTGCACTGCTCCTGACTCTGCTACAAAGCTCTTGCTGCTAGGGGAAGGAATTTAAATGCCATTTAAACTCCCTTCCTTTTAACTTGGTAGGAACAGCAAAGCCCCAGCCTGGCTTTCCTCTCACCTTTGGTCTGTCCAGGATGGACACTCATGCTACTCAGCCTCTGGTTCAGCTCCTGGTTTAGCCACATGTAACGGCTCAGCTCTTTCTCCAGCACCTGGATCCTTGCCTCATACTGCAGCTTGCTGCTGGCCAGCCCCTCATCCATGTGCTCTACAAGGGAAAACAACAGGTCATTTCGAGCCCTGTGAAAGACAGAAGCAGCACCACTGCTGTGTCAGGAGCTGGGTGCTTACCACGGCTCTGCTGGAGCAGTAACTGCATGTTCTGCTCGTGCTCCTTCTGCTGCAGGGTGAGCTGCCGGTCCATCTCCAGGCGCTGCCGCTCCACCGCCGCCTCCAGCCAGTACACGAGCTGCTGCTGCTCCTCCAGCTGCATCTCCAGCTCTGAGAAGGCGATGTGCTGCCTGTGCTGGTCCTCTCGCAGTGTCACCACCTGGCCGGGGCCAACAGCAAGGAACACCTCAGCTCCTTTAGAGCCTGGGAAGGCTTCCTGCCTCACCGAGCCTCATCCAGTTGGTTGCTTGGTACAGGAATGAAGGTTAATAGTTCTGGGATGTCACAGCTGCCCCATGGAGGGAAGAAAAATGTGGCCACAATGACATGGCAGAGCCACTGCAGGGATCCATGAACCTTAGGACTAGTTAAGCCCGTCTCCCAGGCTGTGGGCTGTGTGGGGATCACAGTGTTATAGCTCTGTGGCCTGACTTTAGGGGCAAAAGAGGGCAGTTGTGTCCTACCTTGTCAAAGTACTTGCAGAGCAGAGCTCGAGTCTCAGAGGAGGAGAGGTAGCTGAGCTTGGCCATGAGGTTCATCTCACACTGGGACAGCAGGCTGGCTGAGGCCCGCAGGACTCGCTGCCTGCATGTGATGGACTCATTTTTGTATTCAATGGCTGCATCCAGTGCCTCAATTGCCTCATCCAACTGGAACAAGATCCGCTCTTCCTGCCAGGGCAGAACTGCAGTTAGTAGGGAGCAAAGGGTTTGCTCTGTCTCACAGAATCATAGAAGAATTAGGGTTGGAAAGGACCTTAGGATCATCTACTTCCAACCCCTAACCTCACCATGCCCTAACCTTGTCATCTCAACAGTGCTGGCAAGAAGTTGGGATATGCATAGTTTGAGATGTGGGGAAGCATCTGCTAATGACCCCATGCTCAGATCTTTCCTTCTCTCACTACCTCATGCTCCTGCATGACAGCCCAAGCAGACTTACCTCTGGGGACAGCAGGGTGCCGTGGCGTAGCTTGTTGTCGAGCTCCAACCTCTGTTTGAGCAGCTGGTCCTTCTCCTGGCGGAGGTTGTTGATCTCCTGTCGGATCTGCTGCTGGTTGTGGGCACTGCCATGGCGCAGCTGCCCGTTCTTCTCTGTCAGCTCCTTCTCCAGGTGCTCCAGGCGGCTGGACACACGCACTATGTCATCTGTCAGCGCCTGCAGCAGAAGATGCTCGAGGAATCTTCTCTGAAGGCAAGTCAGCCCCTCAGCCCCTTTCTACTCCCTCCATAGGTCGAGTGGCCCCAAATGCCCACATAAGCCAAAGGCTATCAAACCACCTAGCTCAGAGGCCTCTTCTGTAGAGGTGGATTTCCTCCCCACTCCTCAACACCACCTCATCCTGACCTGCAGCCCTTTGCCAGACCCAGAGTGGCACCCAGGCCTTCCAGCCTCCCAGCTCTGCTGGAAATCAAGGGGTGAGGTGTCAGACTCTTCTCCTACCTGGCTGGAGCGCAGTCGTTTGCTCTCCAGGCCGTTCTTCTCCTGCAGCAGGGCTTCCTTTTTTGCCACAATAGCTTCCCGCTTCCTCAGCTCATCTTCCAGCTCATTCAGGGCATGGCGCTGCTCGAGAACTTTATCCATCTCCGTGTCCAGCCACTTCTTCTGTTCCTCAATTTTCTGATGGAGGGAAAGACAAAGGGCATGTGTGTGAATGCAGACAGGAGCAGTAACACCCAGGACTCCTAGACTATAGAGCAGTGGACTGAGATCAGAGCAAGAGTCTCAGCTCCATCTCTGCTATCCCTGTAGCGCAGACTTCATTGGTTTTACCCTTCCAGCTCCTCCAAGAGGCAGAGCTAAGCTAAATCCCCCAGGAGCCATTGGGAGCTGCATCTCTTACCACCCTTCTGGTAACAGACAAGACTTCACACCTTCTTTACCAATGCTGAGATTTAGAAGGGGTCCTGATGGTAAGACAAGTCCTCTGCTACAAGACCCAAGTGACATTATGCACTGTCCTCCTCAAGGGCAGGATGGGCTATGTCTCATCTCAAGCTGAGCCTCCTGCTTCCGGATCTCCCGTCAGCCTGCAGAGTGCCACAGTTCCTTTTGCACAGGAAGGAGGAGGCCGGGTCACTGTGTCTGTACCTGCTGCTGCTCCAGACTGATCACGGAGCCATTGCTGCCGCTCCGCCGCTTCCTCTGGAAAGCTGCGATTTCCTCTGTCTTGATGCGCAGGATCTTCTGGTGCTGCTCGTGCTTCAGTTCCAGCTCCTACGTGGGGAAGAGCAGCCGTGAGCATCGAAGGGGCAGAACCTGTCTGCCTTATAGGCTGAGGGACAGGTTATATTCTCTGCTAGCTCTTTTGACACTCCTAAGGTCCTGTGCCCTCCAAGACAACCACAGACCCCATCAGAGCTACCCCAGCCTGCCCAGCAGCCTGCAGAGCCCGTCCATCGCCATCCTCACAAATACCACAGTGGCAGAGCTGCTCCTGCCCGTTCCTACCTTGACTTGGTGCTGCCGCTTATTCACCTCCGTCTCCAGGCGCCGCTTCTGCTCACTCTCCTCCCGCAGCCGGCGCTGCAGCTGCCCCTGCTGCCGCCGCATCAGCTCAATGTTCCTCTCCAGCTCCTGCACTCTCTTCTCGCTCTGGGCTGACAGTGACACCAGCCTCTCCGTCGCCTGCTTCTTCTTGCCGAGAACCTGGTGGAGGCAGAAGCTGCCCTTGGGGTGCATTGCTTCCCCCATGCCCTTTGCAGGGACGCCCCCAGCCCTGCCCCTGTCCCGGGTGGACAGATCCCTTCCCACTCACCCGTGCCTTGCTCTGCGCGGCTGCCACTCGTGTGCGGTACTCCTGCAGCTTGTGCTTCTCCCCAGGGTCGCAGGGCTCTTTGTCCTCCAGCTCCTGGAGCTGCTTCTGGCTGTCACTCAGCTCTGCCCTCACTTGCTCTGCTTCCTGCTCCAGCTCCCCAATCTTCTGGCAGTACTGCCGGTTCAGAGCCTGAGCGTCCTTGCCTGCAACACATCCCCTCCGCTGTGGCCTCCGGGCTCCTTCCCTTGCAGCCAGCATCCTGCTGGGGGATGGACCTTTCCTCTCTTTCCCCATTGGCCTACTGAGATGAATGCTCCCTTTCCCTTAAGTACTCCACAGAGGGATGGAGAAACAGGGCTCTGCTGCCTACAGGTGAAGGAACTGAGCACAAGCAATACAGGATGGAAACAGGAACCAAGCATCATGACTAGGAGATTTCATGGGTGTGCATTCCCACCAGCACCTCTCACCTGTCTTAATGAGCTCTGTGATCAGCTCCTCCTTCATGCGGATGTTGATGGCCAGCTCTCGGATCTTCTGCTGCGCTTGCACCAGCCTCCATTCGGAGTCCTTCCCTGGCAGCCGCCTCCTACAGACCTCTGCAACACAGAGTCCTGGGTAAGGAGTGTCCTGTTTTAGCAGTCAGGTGACAGAAGGACAAATCCCATCTCTGACCTGTAGCCAAGACCTGGCACAGCATCACCAAAGTCATCCACAGCTTCCACCAAAGCATGCAACTCTTGCCAGACCCCAGTAGTTCAAGCTTCTCTTTAACAAAAGCAGCTAGACTGTCATCTGCTACATTCATGTCCTCTGGGCTCACATCAACAGCACCCAACAAAGCACACCCAGCCCGAGGAAGACTGTCCAACCTTTCACTTGCCTTTTGACAGCTCCAGCTGCTCCTCCTGAATGGAATGGGCATTGTCTCCACTCGCCTCCTTGCTCAGCTTGCAAATCTCTTTCTTGCTCCAGCTTTGGATCCCATTTCTAAAAGGAGCACAGAATTTATCAGCTAGGTCTGAGCACTGCTGGAGCTCTTCCAAGTAAGGACTCTTCATGAGCCACAGGCTTCAGAAGGAGACAGGAACAGCCGTGGTTGTTGGGAAAGATGGCAATTGGCTCCTCAGTTAACAGGCAGCTGTCAGCAGCAAAATCACTGACCCAAGAGGCAGCATTTAGCATTTGGTTCTACATCCTGCATGAGAACCGTGCTGCAGAGGTGGGACAGGCGGGTCTCAGGACTGCCAGGGCACTGCACAGCGCTGGGACAACCTCAACTCACCGGCGCTGCAACAGGGACCGTTTCTGTTCCCACTCCTCCTCCTCTCCTGAGGACAGCTCTGATGGTTTCTCTGGGTCCTGGACGAGCTCTCTCCTCAGCACCACATCTCTGAGCTCTGGATTGCCACCTGGGCACTGTGTGTGGTTGGGCTGCCAGCCCACAGGGTCCTCCTCCTGGAAGGAGGGTTTGATGTCGAGCTGCTGGGGCAGAGAGAGGAAACACGCTGTGTGAGCGTTGGTGTTAAAAACGCAGCTCTCAGCAGGGCATTGCTGTTACACACAAAGAGAAGCAATACAATGGAGTAAGCATATTGTCAGGAGAGCTGATGTGCTCCTAGACCCTGCCTTCTGTTGCTCAGACACTGAGCAAATCTGGGACCCACACATAAAATCAAAGTAAAAGCCTCAGTTTTGAAGCTGGGCTGTTTTTCCCGGTTGTGAAGCTCTGGACTGTCTCTAATAAAATTCATGTTCAACAGTGCGGGGGGACAGCAGTTCCTACAGTGGAGGACCCGCAAGTGAAAACAGCACAGACCTGTGCCCTCACCTTCCTGCCATGGGCTTTTCCATTCTGCTTCGCAGGAAGGAGGCCTGAGGGAAGTCCACTGAGGCCATGGGATGCGGCAGCATCCAGTGGGGCTGTGTGAGGTCTCTGGCTTGCAGTCACCAGGTGAAGGTTTTCCAGCAGCCCTGGCACACACAGGTTTGGCATTGCCATCTCCAAGCGTATGTGTAACTCTGAGATCTTATCCTGCTGCTCCTGCAGCTTGTCACTCTAGGAAGCAATGAGAAAATATCAGTTACATTTACGTGGATCCCACTGCAAAGAAACCCAAAAGCTGGGCTGTGCTCTCTTGAGGAGGAAGGGGAAGAGTGGGGCAGGTCCCTGCAAAGAGCAGAGCAAAGGAATACCTGCAGCTTGTACTGCTCCATGGCATCCTCCAGGGCAGCCAGAAAATCACGGTTCTCCTCCTCCAGGCGCTCCACTTGCTGCTGCAGTTTGGCTACCTGCTCATCTTTGATGGACCCACATCTCTTCTCTGTGTTCACCTGCTCCCCATGAAATATGAGAGGCAGCATCAGCATCCACCTTTGTTCTTCCCTTCCCATGCTGTACTCTGCAAGGCCACAGCAGCTCTGCAGACCCAGATTCTTCCTGTGAAACAGATCTCTCAGCTGCAGCCGAATCCAGGTTCTCCCTGCCTGCTGTGAGGACATCTTTCTGCCTCTCTATGGCCTCATGGCCAGATTGCTTCTCCCTCCTGACTTTTGTACCATGCTGTGCTGAGGCTGTTGCCTTCAGCGGCCATCACAAAATCACAGAATGGGCTGGGGTGGAAGCTCATCTAGTTCCACAGGCAGGGACACCTTCCACGAGACCAGGTACAACCCAACCTCAGAGCTGCAACACCCCAACCATTACCTGGGCTTTTGCCACCTTTGAGCCTTGTGCCTCGGGAATCTGGTCTTCCGCAGAGGTGCTCTCGATGCCGCTATCCAGCCCGGCCGAGGTCAGCTCGCTCCTCTCGCCCTCCACCGTGCACAGCCACTCCTTGACCCGCAGGATCTGCTCCACGGTGAGGTTGCTGTCCTCCTGCAGCTCCATCAACAGCCGGTACGCAGCATCAGTGCAGGTGCGGTAATGGGCGCACTCAGCCAGCAGCCGAGACGTGGGGTCTGCTACGCATCGCTTGGCGGTGGATGAGCGGTTGATGATCCGGGTCTCGGAGCGGTGCCGCTGCTCCAGCGCCTTCTGCAAGCTCTTTATCTGCCGGTGCAGCTCCTCCACGTGCTCCGTTTCCTTGCGGCAGTTCACCACGGCCTTGTTCTGGATGTTCTGAGCCCGGTTGGCATAATTGAGTGTGTTGAGGCTCTCGTCGAAGTCGAAGGAGGATGGGCTGACACAGGCTATCATCACGGTCTGGGCATTCCCCCCCAGGGAGTCTTTCAGGATCCTAGAGAAGAGCACAGTGATTAATATAGCTGAAATACACAATAATGCAGGAACCAGGTTTCTAACCCTTTTCAGAGGTTGAGCCCAAGGAAAATGATGTTTTTCCTCTGTGTCTGGTTTGGCACCAGTGAAGTGAGCAGAACCACAGCTCCTAATGATAATAATAACTTGCACCATAGCAAGTTTTCATCTGAGTAATTGCTGAGGTTGGGAGCTCCCTGAGCAGTCAGTTTGAGAGCCCTGGTGTGAGAGCAGAAGGGAAAACTGCAAGCTCCTCTCAGCTAGCCTGGGGACTCTGCACCAAACCTGGCAAGCTGGGGGTAACAAAAGTAGGGAGAAATATCACTTCCTTCCTGCTGGCCCAACAACCCATGACACATGGGGGTCCTGCTCCCAGCTGTACCTGGTGATTTTGGAATCCCTGTAGGGGATGTGGCTGCTCTTCCTCCGTGGGTCACCCAAGGCACTGATGACGTTGCCCAGGGCCAGGAGGCCGCTGTTGATCTGGATGCTCTCCTTCAGTCTCTCCCCTGTGTTTCCCGTCTTCACAATGCGCTCTGAGCCTGCCAGGTCCACAAAGTGAAACTTGGAAACCAGGACCTGTCCCGAGGCAGGGACAGAGGGGGGGTGGCGGTGCAGGGGGATGCGGCCGGCCCCGCGCCGCTGCTCCATGGTCACTGTGAAGATGGTGTGCGAGCGGCTCGACTGCTTGTTGATGTGGGTAGCTCCTGTGTGCTTGGCTGTGTTCCCCATCTCCAGCAGGCTCAGCACCTCGTCCAGCCCTTCCACTTTGGACTCCTTCACTCCACAGAGCACTACAATAGCAAATGGAGTTGTGGCTGGGAGGAACAGGCTGCCTGAGGATACAACTCCTCTGCACAGCCTCACGTCACCTCAGACCAGCTTTCCACACCAAGCAGGACTAAGCACAGCAGTCTGATGCAGGAGAGGAATGGAGGGAGACTTGGCTCTGCCTTTACAGATAAGACAACCCAACCCTGGCCTTAGCCATGAAAAGTAAGGCCATGCACAGCTACACATACCAGTGTTCCCCTTGTCATCCTCCCGGATCTGGATGTCTTTGCTGGCTGTATCCACCTGCAGCAAGTCCCGAAACTCCTCCCTGTACACTTCCAGGTAGGACACTCGGACTGTGTAGTCAATGAGGTCATTCTCATCAATGAGCCTGAAGGTCTCAGCCATGGCTCGTGGGATGATGCCCTGCTCATCTTCATTGATGGAAGCTGGCACAGAGATGCACATGGTCATGGGGAGCCCATGGTGGCCAGGGACAGAGCCATGGGCAGGAGCCTGCCTGCAGCAGCTGTTATTTGGAAGGGAGCAGCCTCACAACCATCCCACAGCCTGGATTAAACATCCCTCTGAGTGTTTCTAAGCCACAGGACCTTGGGGCAAATCCTACAGCACTGCTACACTGGATTCCAGCAATGCTGCTTGTTTTCGGTCCTTCCTCGAGATGGAAAAGGCTCATTAGTGTTTCAGCAGGTTGCAAACACCATGCCTGCAGCTACAGCATGCTGTCCTTAGAAGCCAGTGTGAGTCCACAACCCTTCCCAGCTTGGAGAAGTTTGGGATATTTCGTGCTTGCAAGCCTACTTGTGCTTGCAGCACTCTCTGAGTGCTAAATGGTTTTCTTTTTGTCTCTAACAGCCATGTAATAAAACAGCACTCCCCAAATCTGGTGCAATGATAGCCCCAACTGGGAAGCTGGAGGTAGACTGGAAGTATGGAAACAATTCAGTGCTTACAAACTGTGCAGTTAACTAAAGCTGGCTGAAAGATTTACAGCACATTATCTGTAAGGTATCATTCTGCTTCTAGGAAGCAAAGGTTTCCTCTTCCCCCAGCCCCTTCCCATGAACAAGCATTAACCCCTGCAAACCTCCCTCTCCTTACAGCTTATTTTGGGACAAAGCTCATGGATTCAACCCAGCCGAGGGTAGCGGTGCCCAGGGAAGCTCACCACCACCTCCAGACCAGACATGGTCCTCTCACTTGTCCTGCAGTGGTGGAGGAGAAAACCTACACGCTGTGAACCCAAAGAAGGTGTTGTCCATGGGACAGGCGTGGGAAGGCTGTCGGGGTGGGCAGGACGGGGATGGGCTTGGAGGGCTGTCAGGGCCAAGAGGGAGTGCAGGGTGGAGGGCCTGGTTGGGACGGTGATGCTGGAAGTGATGGCGGAGAGCGCCAAGCTGCTGAGATGGATGGGGGTGGCGGGGATGCGAGGCTGGTGGGTTGGGAGGGA
>JANRGW010020149.1:0-18184 GCA_024733675.1 Psilopsiagon aymara | reverse complement strand
CCCGCGAGTGCCGCATCGCGCGCGGGAGGGCCCAGCGTTCGTGGGGTGCTCCGTCACACACCGGAGGCTCCATCACTCATGAGATGCTCCATCGCTCGCAGAGACTCCATCATTTGTGAGATGCTCCATCACTCGTGAGGTGCTCCATCACTCGTGCTCCATCACTCGTGAGGTGCTCCATCACTTGTGCTCCATCACACACAGGAGGCTCCATCACTCGTGAGGTGCTCCATCACTTGTGCTCCATCACACGCAGGAGGCTCCATCACTCGTGGCGTGCTCCATCACTTGTGCTCCATCACACGCAGGAGGCTCCATCACTCACAGAGACTCCATCATTTGTGAGATGCTTCATCACTCGTGAGGTGCTCCATCACTCGTGCTCCATCACACGCAGGAGGCTCCATCACTCATGAGATGCTCCATTGCTCGCAGAGACTCCATCATTTGTGAGATGCTCCATCACTTGTGACGTGCTTGCTCACTTGTGCTCCATCGCGCACAGGAGGTGCCATCACTCATGAGGTGCTCCATTGCTCACAGAGACTCCATCACTAGTGAGATGCTCCATCACTCGTGAGGTGCTCTGTTGCTTGCAGAGACTTCATCACCCATGAGGTGCTCCATCACTTGTGAGATGCTCCATCACTTGTGAGATGCTCCATTGCTCACAGAGACTCCATCACTCATGACATGCTCCATCACTCATGAGGTGCTCCATCACTTGTGAGATGCTTCATTGCTCATAGAGACTCCATCACTTGTGAGGTGCTCCATCAATCATGAGATGCTCTATCACATGCCAGACTACACTCCGTCACTCATGAGATGCTCCGTCACTAGTCAGAAAACACTTCACCACTCTTGAGTTGCTCCATCGCTCATCAGACTGCACTCCACCACTCACTCATGAGATGCTCCATCATTTGTGAGACAACATTCAGCTCACAACATGCTCCACCGCTCCTCACAGCCATTCCCATGTGGGATCACCATGGGAAAGGGACAATGGGCTGCATGTCCCTGCCAAGGGACAGTGCGCTGGATGCTCAGGCGTGGGCAGCCTCCTGGGATGCAGTTTGCGGAGCAGCTGGTGCAGACAGACGGTGCTTCCCATGCGCCTGCTGTGCCGGGGGCTGGCAGGACACTGACGTTCGTTTGGGATGATCTGAACAATAGCGAACTTTTCCGTCCGTCCGCCCGCAGCTCCCACTGCGCCGCCCCTGCAGCGGCGGGGAGGGGATGGCCCTCGCGGGTCCCCGGGGTGCTGTGGGAAGCGCTGGCTCCTCGGCTGCGCTCAGAGGAGTCGCACGCAGTGCTGGGATTGCTGGCGAGGCACGGCCATGGGGCTGCGGCTCCCGCTGCGCCGGAGCACCAGCTTCACCCCCGACCATCCTGCCCTCATGGAGGTGCCCGGCCCCCCTGCCCTGAAGATGGAGGCAAACGTCCTTATCATGGGAGCAGATAATGTGGGGAAATCAGGTAAGAAGTGTCCGTGAGCTGGGAGCAGGGGGTCAGGCAGGGAGACCCCCCAAAAGAGGCTGGAAACTGCAGCAGCATTTGAACAAGCTGCAGAGAGAAGCCCTGTGGAGCGAGCTGGGGAGATGGGGCTGAGTACAGTTGTGTTTTGGGTACAGATGTGATTCGAGGGGGGAGACTGAGCACAGCCTTGTCGGGTGAGTGATGAGGAAGGTGTTTTACACTGAGCTGCAGTCTGCTGATGTTCTGGTTTGTGCTGTGCCTCTGCTCACAGACCTGCTGGTGGCTGGTGGCCAGGGTCGTTCCTGTTAGTGGGAGATTGCAGGGGAGCGGTGTGTGACTGCTCTGGATTTGAACAGGAAAATCCTTCAGGTTTAGGTCATCCTGATGGTTGTTGTCCTTCCCTCTGCAGCTCTGACGGTGCGTTTTCTTACCCGACGCTTTATCGGGGAGTATGGAGACATGGGTGAGTGCCTGGGCATGGCCAGGCTGTTTCCTATTAGGGATGGGGATCAGGATCTGCCCGTGCGATTTCATTGCTTTCCATCCCCTCCTGCCTTGCTCCATTGCCTTTGCCTGCTCCCTGGGAGCTCTCAGCGGCTGTCTTTGTTCAGTGACCCATCTCCTCGCTCCACAGCTGCTTCTCTGGGGTGCAGAAGGTCCTGGCTGGCAGCTGGTGGCACCAGTGTGCCTGGGCTGAGCGCTGGAGGCAGCCTGATGTGAAGGCCACCGTGCTCGGTGGGGTTGTTGCTGCACAAAAGGAGCCGTGGGACATGTCCTTGTAGAGCGTGGTCTCCCAGGGTGGACGTGACAGGCTTGTCCCCAGGAGAAGACCTGGGTTGAGGGAGCATCTCCTGGGTCTGTGAAAATGACTGTTTGTTTCTTTGGCAGAATTCCTCTACAGCCACAACCTGACCATGGATGGCCGAGAGATTCTCTTCCACATCTGGGATGTCCCCAATTCCCAGGTGAGAGGACCCTGCTCCCATCACCTGTTTTCATCCCAGTGACAAAAAAACCTCTACTGAAAGTTAGCTGTGAGGAACCACAGCCTGGGAGCTACAGCTGAGCAAAGCTGCTGTGTCAGATGGTTTGTAGGCGACCGCAGAGCACAGGTCTGCGATGTTGCTGGCAGGGTAACAACCATCACCATAGCCCGTGGTCCTCTGGCTGAGGACTTTAGAGCTGATGCACCGATATTACCAGCCAAGGCTGAGCACAGGAGCAAAGTGGAAGTGCTGCTCTGATATTCCCCATGGTGTATCACCTCCAGCCTGCAGTGCTTTGCAGCTGAATAAAACCCCCCTTCCTTTCCTCTTTCCCCAGGAGCAGGCAGAGGAGGGCTCCTCAGAGGAGAAGCGAATCCAGTGGGCAGACAGCTTTGTCCTGGTCTACAGCATCTGCGACCGTGCCAGCTTCAACATCCTGCCCCTCAAAATCCAGTTCATCAAAGCGGCCAAGGAGGGGCAGAGTCAAGAGAAGGTGCCCATCGTCATTGTGGGCAACAAGCGGGACCTGCACCACCAGCGGGTGGTGTCCAGCGAGGAGGGCCGGCTCCTGGCCCTCTCGTTAGACTGTGGTTTCTATGAGGTCTCTGCAGCTGAGGCTTATCACGGGGCTCTCATGGTCTTCCACGGACTGGCCGAGCGCATCCCTGACACCAAACTGGCACTGAAGAAGGGTACAGGGATCCGTGGCATCGTCAAGACCATGTCGTCTGTGTTTGCCCGTAAGCGAACAGACTCTCTCTGAGCTATGGCATGGATGTTGCTTCTCTCTGTGCTGGGCCAAGCTTCCTCCCTGGGTGCTCATGGACATGGTCTGTGTGTTTGCATAAGTATGATAGGTTCCTTTCTGTCCTGATGCCAGGGTCTGGGTGACCTGCCATACACAGCAGTGCAGCTGAGAACTGTAGTGCCTTAGTGTTGGCTCTGTGATGGGGCAGTCTCTATCCTTTGCTGTACCAGCTTTTTAGGCACCTCCTGCTTTCTCCTTCCATCCTCTAACCCTGGAAAACAAGAGGTGATTTTGACTCAACTCCAGGCAGGAGCATTCCCAGCTCCTTCAGCAGGAGCTGTCAGTGAGCAGGGAGCTCATGCTGCTTCTACCCAGCTGCCCGGCTCCTGGTCCTCCCACTCCTACCCTGGGATCCTTATTCCTGTTTAATGTTCGTCAGGGTCCTCTCTGGTACCCCTGGAGCACCCATGAGCTGGCAAGGTGGGGGGTTCTCTATCAGGGAGCCACTGGCAGTTCCCACGTGTGCATCACCACATTGTGATGTCCCCATCACTGGCTGACCCCTGAGAACCTCAGTGGGACCCCATCCCACCCGCCTTGCTTTAGGACCATCCTGCTCATGGTCCTCTCTCCCACAGCCTTTCAGTGCTCGCAGCCATTTCCCCTGTGCAAGCACCGTACGGGCTGCGCCTGGGAAAAACCAGGCGCGTGGCTTGTTCCCAGGGCTGGGATCGCACCGTGCGCCTTCCCAGGCTGCTCCATCTGTAAGGCTGCCTGTCCCTGGGGAGGAAGGGAGGTGGGGAAGGAGTCTCTGGGCTCATCGCCGAACCCTGCTGCTGCTGGGAGGCTTTTCCCTGCCTCTCCCCAAGCCCCTTCCCCCGGGAAAGCAGCGTGTCGGCACAGGGTCTGTGTGTGCAGCATGGGCATGGGTGTCTCTGCTGTGAGATGCAATAAATTGTTTTTGGCAGGAAGCCCCCAGCTCCTTGGGGCTGTGAATTTGTTCTTGGAGCATGGGAAGAGACACGTAGTGTGCTGAGCATGAGCACCCACCGTCGCTGCTGCAGCGAGGGAGAGTTTCCCTCGGCCCTGGGTTGGGTGTCTCACCCCACTCTGCTCCCTCATTTTGGTCGCTCATGCTATTAAAGCAGCCAAACATTCGGGGAGAGCGGCAGCTCGGGAAGGTTTATTACTGCAGCGGATACAAGGATGTGTTGTGGGAAGCCAGGTGGTCCTGTGGGAGAGAGGGGTTCCATTTGTTCTCACTGACCTTCTTCCTGACCCCACCATCACGGGGCTTTTTGACTCATGAGTCTTGCTGGTCGCTGGGGCCCTTCAGCTCCTCCATGGAGGAGCAATCTGTGGCCAAGGGATGAGCCTTGCAAAGGGGGATGGAGGAAGTAAGGATGGGAACCAGGCTTGTATGGTGATGTTCGGTGGCTTTGCTGTTCTTGCTGTTTCGGTTTCAACATCTCAAGGCCTCACCATCTAATTAACCCAGACCAGGGTAGAGCAGTGCCAGACCTGACTGGTCCCTTTTTATGGTCTTCCCCCTCTTTCTGCATCTCCTTCACCTTTCTGATCCCCCTTCCTTCTCCTTCCACCAACAGGGCTTTTGGCTGCCTTTATTCCCCCACCCTGGCCCAGATACACTCCATGGCACATCTACCACTTCGAGCTCCTATCCCAATAGAGGGGTGTGTGCAGGCTGCTGGCAGGGGCCGGCAAAGCGTGCTGGGGGGGAGGGTGGATTAACACAGGGGTTGAATGCGCTCATCCTCCCCGTGGCTCAGTCCTTCTTGAAGACAGGACTGTAGAGGCTGGTGTAGTAGGGCCGGCTGTACATGGGCTCGGGGCTGAAGCGGTAGGAGCCCTCGCTCACGCGCCTGCTGTACGGGGAGAAGGCGGATTTCCGCGGGAGGGGGCACTCAGGCTCGAAGGCAGAGCTGCGGTAGAAGTTGTGCCGCAGGAACAGGGGGTCCTCCAGCCCCAGGAAGGAGAGGGGGTGATGGCCACGGTACAGCCGCCAGTCACCCCTCAGCTGGGCTTTCTCCTCAGCTGGGGGGGTGCCAGGCTTGGCCTCCTCCTCCTCCTCCTCTTCCTCCTCCTCCTTCTGCTCCTTCTCTGCGCTGGGTTTGCTGCTCCCGGCTGCATCTTCTTCCTTTGCTGACTGCCTGCGGAGCTGAGAGATGGGGTGAGCGCACAGCCAGGCTGTGCCTGACAGCCCTGCTCTGCCTGTGCTACACAGCCCCCCCGGAACCCAGGAGCCTCAGGACAAACCAGTTTGCCCCCAGAAGGGTCTGCAGTGGAGGGGAGCAGGCAGCTGCGGCAGAGAGATGGTCCCAAAGGGAGCAGCAGCGTGGAGGAATCAGAATGGTTCGAGTTGGAAAGGACCATCCAATTCCAACCCCCTGCCACGGGCAGGGACACCTCACACTAGATCATGTTCCCCCAGGCTCTGTCCAACCTGATCTCGAGCACTGCCAGGGATGGAGCAGGAAAGGAAAGGGGACACAGTCTCAGCCTGATCTCCTCAGGAATTTGTGGTTGTACCCTGGCTCGGGCATGAGCCGTGTGAAGGTGCCACCATTGGCCAATCTGGCTCTATGGGAGGCTGAGGGTCATGGCCTGGGGGATACTCAGGAGGAGGGTGGGACTGAGATGCTGTGGCAGTAGCCCCATCTCCGTGCTCTGGTACCTCCTGGAGCTCTGGGGTGCTCACGGGAGGAGGTTGAACAAGACGGACTTTGCTGGAGAGGGATGGTTCAAACTCACCGGCACGTAGCTGTACAGGGTGCCCAGCAGATGCTTGGGGGCACTGATGAGGGTCCCCCCAAGAGCATCCACTGTCTCCATGGCCTTGGACAGCCTGCGGGGGGTGAAGAGGATCAACCCCTCTGCTGCATCCCAGGCCACCGCTGGGACCTTCTTCACGCTGGAGATGCCGGAGGCGCAGGCGGTTTGCAGGTTGTGAGCCACGCTGCCCACCAGCCCCGGCTCATCCCCGGCCTGCGGGAGGAGCCGGCTCAGACCCCGGCCTCTCCAGGCAGGGCAGGGGTGTCCCTGTGCTCCCATCCCCTCTGCAGCAGGGTCACCCCATGTCTGCCCCGCTCCCTGGCCCCCAGGGACCCTCTGCCTTGGGCTGTGCTTCCGCTGCAGGCAGAGGTGAAGGGCAGTGACCCCAACTTGCTGCTTCCCGTCCCCATGTCCCAGCGGAGCTGCTGCTGGGGACCGTTCCCAGCCCCGCTGGCTCACACCATCCCTTGCTGTGGGGATAACGGAGGAGGAGTCTCAGGGGCGAAGGAGGGAGCTCGGTGCTGACACCCTACAGCAGCAAAGGAGTCCAATATACAAGCCAGGATGCCCTTAGCCTTGGGGATTCAGGGAAGGGGAAGCTGCTGGGGCTGTCCCAACTTCCCTTCACCTCCTCCAAGCTGCAGTTCAGCTGGGATGAGAGCCTTGTCCCAAGGGTATGGTGGGAACATCCCCCCCTTGCTGGCATGGTCCACGGGCTGGAGGATGCTTGGGGCACCCCTACCTCACTGCTCCCTCTTTCTCCATACCTCCTTGCTGTGGTGGTTGCCTTTCTTCCCTGCCTTCTGCTTCTGCTCTGGCACCTTCCTTTGGCGCTGGCTCAGCCGGTTGGTTGTGGTGCTGTGCCCATCACTATGGACCTGTGGTGCCTCAGGTACACTTGGCTTGGCCAAGTTGCCCTGGAAGAGAAGCACAACTCCACTGCTCAGAGGGAGCTGGGAGGTCCCTTCCTGCTTATCCTGAGAGTTTCAGGGGGCCCTGGGGTGTTCAGGGAGCAGGAGGGTCATTGATGCACATGGGAAGAAATCCTGAGGGCAACTGGGAGCGCCGGGATATTGGCACAGGCCAGGGAAGGGGATCCCATGGCAGCACTGGGTGTGAGGGGAGAGGCACCTCCTTCTCCCCATCCTCTCTGGGTCTCTGCAGGGACTTTCTGCTTTAGGAAGGATGTTATGGCAAGGCCATAAATCAACAATGTACATTGGGAGCTGGCTAAAAATAACTTGTGCTGCTAACACAGCACAGTGTGTGTGAATGCACTGCAGGAACCGCCGGTGCTGGCTCATCCTGCTGGAACAGCAGCATCCGCCACCCTGCATCCACCACCCTGCTCTAGGATGTGCTCCAAGGAGCCTGAAATGTCCCATCTGCAGCCAGAATCAGCCCAAAGAGGGTACAGAGGAGCAGGAACCCTTCACTCACCATGATGGGGATCCACATGGCCAGCTCCTGCCCTTTGGCTTTGGCACGCTGCAGGCCATGGGTGGTTTGCTGGTAAGCACGGTGAGAGGCAGTGCTAACCAAGGCACCGACCCGGCCCAGGGTGCTGGGAGCACTGGGAGTGCTGGGCTGCTGCTGGGACACCTTTGCTGCTGACCCACGGGGATCTTCGGGCTTCTGATCTAAAGGCAGAAGAGTACCGATGGGGTTACATCCTGGTGGAACAACACCTAAGCAGCCCTATGACAAAACCCAAGGGCTTCCTCCTTGCCAGACACCCTCAGGGCAGGGTTAGGGCATCAGGACTACCTGCTTCTTCATCCTCCTCCGGCAGCAGGTACTCCATCAACTTCTCCAGCCCTCCCAGGGCCGTGTCGACCCCGGCGGCTGCCATCTGGCTCACCGAGTTCCTCCTCGTGTACTTGGCCGTTGTCTCCACCGTGCTCTTGGTGGCCTCGTAGCCCTCTGCTGCCAGCTCCATGATCTTATCCATGGAGTTGCCGATGGTGCTTTTGGCGCTTTGGAGCGGGGTGGAGATGGTGCCCTTCAGTTCAGATGCGAGCTGAGGGTGGAGAGATGGACAACAGCCCTGCTGGGGTGTGCTTGGGGTGGCATGGGACAGCCAGAAGGACCACGGGGACCTCAGCCATGGCCATGCCAGTGGAGAGCCCAGAGAGGGGCATAACAGCTCCCTCCAGTTGGGGCTGGAGGTAGCTGGCAGGAGTGGGACATAAGATGCTGTTGATGTATATTTGGAAGTACCCCAACAGGTTCGAGCATCTCCTGTGCTGCAGGAGCCCTTGTTTGGAGGTGCTGCCTTGTTTCCCCCTCCATTGCCATCCAGAAACAAGCCTAGAGAAGACATGCTGTGGGCTTAGTAGAGGGGCTGGTGGGTCCCAGACCGTCCTATGCCCTACCTTGTCAACGGGGTAGTGGAGGGCAGGGATCTTCTCCTCCAGGTGGTCCAAACCGCGGCACGCCAGGTTGTTTGCCACAGCAACTGCCTTGGGCGAAAGCATGGGCTGCGTTGGTGAGGAAAGCCCCGGGGATGTACCAGGCACACGCCAGTGCCAGCACAGTCCCACCATGGTGGGTTCACCCCTGCTGTGTCCCCCCGGTGCTCACACTGGGGCTCCAGCCTGCGCACCACCGGCTCCACGCTCCACATGGCCAAGGCGCTGGCGCCCTGCACGCCGCGCTCATAGACCTCGCACACGGATGCCATGAGCGGATGGGCCTCCTTGGTGCTGGTGTAGGTCCGCTGGAGGCTTTCACAGGTTGAGCTCACCACCGGCAGCTGCAGCACCCTCTGCAGCACGTTCTCCTGTGGGTGGTAGATGGGCCCTGGTTACCAACAGCCCTTCCCGGGGGCATTGGTGCAGTGACCACAGAGGATGCTGGAGGAGGAGGAGGGCATTTCTCGAACCACACTGAGGGTCTCAGCACAGCCATAGACAAGCAGGCTGGCTGCTGCTGCTGAGGAGCAGGGATGCCACAGCCACTGTCCCTGCATCACGCGTTCCCTCTGGCTTTCTGCTGCTTCTTCCATCTGACCCATCCCTTGCTCCTGTCCTTGGACCAGCAAAGACAGTGCCTATGGGGTATGTCTGTCCTGTCTGCCTCATCACCCCTGTGACAAGTAAGGTAAATGGACCTCAAAAAGGAGAAGGGGAGAGGAACAGGTCTATCCCTGAGGGCATGCATGTTCACAGGGTGTTCATAGGAGCCACTGATGTGAGAAGAGGGCACCGGAGCTCTCCGAGGAAGCCAAGCACTGCATCCTGCTAGCATGGGTGATGGGGGATGCCACGTGTGCTGCCAGTGCCAGGACATGGCTGGAGGTAGGTCCCTCTTAGCTGGGTGAGCAGGATAAACCTGCAGCTCCAACCCTCTGCTCCTGCTCTCACCTGGTGCCCGCTTGGTGAGATGAAACAACAGAAAGAGATGCTGCAGCCCCAGGGGAGGACTGACGTGAACCAGGAGGCAAGAGCACTCTTAGTTGCACAGGGCAGAGCAGGAAGCTCAGCTGGCTTTGCTGGAGGCCTGGGGTCCACAGTGGGGACACAGATGAGGGACAGGCACTGCTGTCAGGCACCACCAAGGGTTAACTGCCTTGATCCGGAACCATTTAATTTCAAGCAAGGGAAATGTTTTATCCTTTCCCTTTGCTGATGCTCTATGTTATTGCAGGTAAAGGTCTATATAAAGAGGTGGACACATGGGACAGTGTGAGATGTGACTCATATTCATCTGGCCAAGCTGGCACATGCTCCCCCGCACCCCCTGCCCTCCCCTCTCTTCCTGCACCCACCTTGGCACTTCCATTCTGCAGAGTCTGGTTCTTTTTGGCTGTCATCACGACTCATCCACCTGCAAAGCAAAGCCGGGAGCCTCGGACCCTGCTGTGAGAGCAGGACTGGGCTTGGGCTCCCCCCTGAGCATGGCAGGGCCGGGAGCTGGTCTGAGGCATCTCCCATGGGTGCAATGGATGCGGCATTGCCTAACGCTTGACTTGTTACCAGTTCAGCTGCAAAACCGATGTTTCCACACAGCCCTCCCCTGCTCGTGTGTCTTAACACCCAAAAGATGCAAAGTATTAGTTGAGAGGCATCTAGTGTGGAGGAGCTACAGGCAGGATAAATGCCACTGCTGTAAAGCAAGTGCGATGCTAACAGATGTGCATGGAGGCTGGGAGATGCAGGCTGGGAAGGGGCAAGGCAGCAGGATGGGAGCAGAGCGAGGAGCTGCAGGTAGGGATGTGGGGATGTGACTGTACATCCCCCCCCGTACATCTGCAGCTCTGCCACTCGCAATGCCAGTGCTCATCCCTGTGCAGCCCCAGCTCCATCCAGTGGGCAAAATCAGTGCAGAACACCCATCTCCAATGCTCCCGGTGGGTGTCAGCACAAAGCACAGCTCCAGCTCCCAGCCGTGGACTCCCTTAGCAGCAGATGAAATTCAGGGTTAGGGATAGCAGCTGCCCCCCCCATCCCACTGAAGCTGTCCTGGTGAGACACACTACTCACCGAGGGCAGCCCGTCCCCAGCAGAGCAGCGGCAGAGGGTGCTGGCTGCTCCGTCCCTTCGTCCCTTCACCCGGCTCCTCTGAGGGCGATGCACCGTGCCACGGCCACTACCAGCACCAGGCCCCACCTCCCGCTTGCGTGGGGTTTGGGAGCTGGAGCATTGCTGTGGAAAGTGGCCAAAGAGCTCCATGAAATCACTGTAATTCGGAACAAATGATGGCAGAAAATCCCCTTTGTTGTCTTCTCTGCAACGCTGGGGCCCAGCTGCGATGCACCAGGGTTTAATGCGGCTCCATCAAGAGAGGATGAGAGGAAGCTGTCCTTGGACTGCACCACCTCAAAAGCAACAGATTAGCAGCCGGGGAGAAGGTGAAGAGTCAGGCATGGTTTCCAGAGGTTAAACCCTTCCTGTGCTCCTGTAGCCCCTGTGGTGGACCAGGATCCTACCCCGTTGGGAAATGCAACACAGACCAAGAATGTAATTTCTCCACAGGAGAGTAATAAGCACAGGGAGCAGAAGGTGGACACGGGGGACACATCCTGCATAAACCAATCTGGTCTGGGCAAGTCCAAGGAAGGGAATTCATTGAGGTTTTTGGTGAGGAGGCTTTTAGCTGGGCGCTAGGTCAGACACTGCATTAGGAAAACTCCAGGTGCATGGAGTAGACAGAAACGGAGATAAAAATCAGGTTGGAAGTTGAGGTCACCTCATCCAGCTCTTGTTCAAAGCTAGACCAGGCTGCTCAAGGTCGTGTCCAGTCTTGAAGTCTCCATCTCTCTGGGGCCCAGCTCCTGTGCTAATCATACTCATTTTTCCTTATATCCAGATGGAATTTCCTCTGTTGCAGTTTGTGCCTGCCATGTCTTGTCCTGGCCCTGTGCACCTCCGAGCAGAGCTTGGGCTCCAGTCTGTGCTGGTTCAGCATGTGCTCCACGCCCCTAATGCCTTACCCTCACAGTGATCCTCTGCTGGAGTCAAGATCTCCCCTGTGCTGATGGGGCCAAAACAGAAGAGGGATCCCCAAATGTGCCCTCGCAAGTGCTTCAAAGAGAGGAATAACTGCTCCCCCTGACCTGCTGCAATGCTCCCACTGCTGCTGCTCCCTGCCAAGGGGATCAGTGCAGATGATCCAAGGCTGACACAAAGCTGCTCTGTGTCCTGGACCAGCCACCATGAGGCAGGGAGACCCTTGCTTGGCACGCTGCTCAGCATCGGGGAGGCCAAGGCAGCAGAGCCACGTCCTTGAACACCCCCTGTGCAGGACAAGGAGGCATGCACCCAACACAGCTCCATGGCTCCCTTGTACATGAAGGTGGGACATTTCCAATGCACGGGAGAAAAATACCCCCTTTCCTCCCAAAGAGCCTCAAGTTTGCCTCCAGCCCAGGGCTCTGCAAAGCTGGGCACAGAGGTGAGTGGATGTCCTGGACTGCCTCCAGCTCAGCAGTCACCACTCCAGACAGCGGGACAAAGGGCAGCAAACGTTTGCTCTCTTGGCACTGAGACTTTTTCCATCGCTGCTGGCCTTGCTCACAGTGCAGGGGGCATGCCAACCTTCCCTCTGCCTTGGCTGGAGCTGCGATCAACACAGCCTTTGCCCTACTAACACCTTGGCCCATCTCCTCCCCTTCCTCCAGGGCAAAGGCTTTGCCAGCCCCAGCTCTGCAGTGCAAAGGTACCACCACCTCCACCTCAAAACACATTGCATTTCTGCAGGCAAGTGAGAGCTCACCACATCAGTTGGGTGCAGGGAAGCTGTTTTATACCCTGATCTCTGCAGTCTGCTCCATACCCACTTATACGCTATGTCCAGATCCCCACAGACCTGCAAGGCATCTTTACACTTTGGTCTGGAGGGGTAACTAATTCATTTCCATGCCCTATGGCAGGACTGGCATCCCTTGAACCACTGCTGGCAGATATCTGTCCAGTTTCTTCCTAAAGACAGCCTTCCTGGGCAATCCATTTAGTCTTTATTGCATTTTCAGTTCAAAAAGAAGTGTGACTTAATTCTCCCTTGCTGCAATATGAATATATTGCCTCCTGGATGGATTTAAAGACCAATTTATTGCACTTCTTGACACCCTTTCAGACACTTGAAGCCTTCTCACACCCTCCCACAGTCATCTTTCCTCTACAGAACCAGTTCATTTGGTCCCTCCCTAGAGAGTTTTTAGACCTTTGGTCATTCTTGCCACTCATCAGGGAATCCCAAATGGCTCACTCATGTCTTGAGATACCACACCAACCATGGTATTAACATTAGGAGGGCCCTGTCTGTAAGCAGATTACTTTGCACATCTCACAAAGGCCACTCTCCTGTCAACTGTTTCCATTACACAATGTGTAAGTAATTCAGAAGGAAACGCTTGCTAAAACACTGCTGAATGCCATCCTTTGTGCATTGTTCAGGAACTGACATTTTGGAGCTTCCAAGTTTGCAAGACTCTTACTGCAGGGAATAGGAGGCAACAGTAGGCTTGGTTTTAATGTTATCCTGGCTCCATCCCTCACCACCTCATCTGGAGATGTCACCCTTCACGCCCTGCCCTGAACAGGCATTTGGTGTTAAACAACTGCAGATACACCCCGACAGAAAGCTATTTATAAGATACTAAAATGCAGGTGCAGCCATTCCTTTCACTGTAGCTGGGCACAAGGCTCCAGCTCTCACTGCTGGTACTCAAGGGCAACTGATGGCACTTTGTGTCAGGGCATTTCATATATGGAGTTTTACCTGGTACTCATGTAGTTACTGCTTCATGTTTCTGCAACTGAAATGAGGACTGTAAATTAGTCTGAAGAATCTGGCTACCACCTTGCTATGGCAAAAAGAAAGCTCTGTAACCCAGGTGAAACTATAGGCAGTATCATACCCCACAAAATTCAGAGATGGGAGGGAGGATTCCTCCTTCATCACTTTACACCACCATATAAGTTACACACACACACAGTGTCAGGCTCATCTCAGTTTATTGCTTCTGTTCAAACAGCTGTCCTTATTCCAACCGCTGTATTAGATACAAAAATAAGGCACTTAAAAGGATTTTCTCCACATGATTGTGATTCTATGGCTTCAGTCACATTATGTTAAGGTACATCAAATTGCTACCCTCCAGCTAGGGAGCAGAAGGCAACTATTAGTGCTTAACATCCAGTAAAGAGAGTTACTCCTGCATGTCCCAACCCACATCATGAAGAATGGGACAGGTAAGGCTGAGAGAGGATGAAAACTCCCTGCCCCATCGCCCACATTAAGTCTGTACTTGCCAGTGCAAGCCAGCCCCTACAGGAGAAACATCAAAGCCCGGCTCAGGGCTTTGCACAGTGTTTGCCTGGCACAGAGGAAAAATCACCCTTCTCCATCCGCAGTGCACAGGGAAGTGTAGCTGCCTTGGGGCCACAGCACTATTCAGTACCAATTTCCCTTTACCTACAGGTAAAGTACAAGAGAAAAAGAGAAATGAGCTCACAAACCAGTGGAAGAAGTGGCTTGTACCAGAGCACCCTGAGAGAAATTCAAAATACATTATTGTTTTGCAAGAAGATGAAATTCTGTAGACAAAAGGTGGCCAAACCTCCGCTTCCAGATCACCAAAACTCCTCTTCCTTCCTCACAGGGGTTGCTACTCACTGGGATAACGATCAAATCTGACCAAGTGAGGGATGGGCTCCACACTGCTGGGAGCTGAAAGGCAAAAGGAGCAAAGAAGAGAAAAATATTCCATTGTTATAAAGGAGAGGAAGCCCTTGAAGACAACGTATCCCATACACAATACTCCACTACAGTCTGAACTGCCAGCACGCTCTACCTTTAGTGGTATTCATTTCCATACTAAAAAGAAGAGCTGCTGCAGGCCACATCTGGTCTTCAGGCACACTTATCCTGCCCAGCAACCTCTGTTTTTAAAGCACTTCACTGGCAGGCTAACACTTCAGATTCAAACTGGAAGTAATTCCAAGTCTGACCATAATGACTTAACTGGGCTCTGCCCTACTGGGCCTACTCAATTCCAGAGCTTTTGCTTTTTAATAGAGGAGACCAGCACCTTTTAATTTCTGTTTTCAGACAGCATCATAAATAATAAGAAAGTACACTGGTCCAAGCTAGAGTAGCCTCTGTGCACATCTCCTGACACGTTAAACAGGGAGTCCTCATACCAGAAAGTATCAGAACACACAGACCTAACTGATGAAGAATAATGATCATTTTATCTCCTAGGTAATGTGCAGATTTTCCTCATATGGTGTCAGAAATGGTATCTGCAAAGTCAGGAGCAACAAACACTTCATGCCACATTAGAGAGCTGGACACAGCATTTCTCTTTTAACCCAGATGACACTGTCAGTCAACAATTCCCAGCGAGGGAAGTAATGAATAATAATGCAGTTGCAGGGCAAATATTATGCATTTCAAATGGCAGAACCCATTCAACCAGGGGGGCAACACACAAGAAATCTTGTGGGTCATGAGAGACGAGGGGAGGGAGGACCAGACAGGAAAATCTAACCCATGAATGCCCAAATCCAGTTACAAGCTTCAACTCTCACAAGGGATTTTGGTATTATCACAACCAACTCGACTCCCTTCCCTCCGGGAGCTTGCACAACTAGAAACACTCCCTTGCAGGTTTCCTGACTCAACAAGCTCTAAGCCAGGCTCAACTCAACTGCATGTTCCAAAGCTCCTCGTTATACTGGGACTTTTCACACAAAATTAAAACAGCAAAACAAGCTCCTTATCACAATATGATTAATGGAAAATTGTTGCACTTGCAATCACAGGGGTTTGGGAGTTAAGGTGTGTGTATTAGGATATTTAGTGCTTGTAAGTGGTTTCAGATTCACAGCTTCGGAAACTCAGTTTCCAACAAATCACAGCATTGTCAGCACTCAGACAAGCTTCTCTCATGGGTCCTTCACCAAAACTCACAGCCATGGGCTGCTGGAGAAGTCAGAACGGGTGGCCAATGGTCCCTTGGTTCACATCACTGAAGGAAAAGAACACAGTGCTGATTTCTTGGGACACTGGCCCTCACTAGACTACAGATCCAGTGTCATCAGTGCATGTGACAGAGATCATACCACTCAAGTTACCATCACACTGCACTCAAACCACTACCTACAGATAGCAGGACCCATCAACCCAAATGCATCAGAACACCTACACTTGAGTTCAGGCCATTTTAACAACAGCTCCTAACTTGCCTGAGCCCACTACAGAAAATCTGACTGTAGGGACCTTTGATCAGGGAATTCCAGCTTTCCAGTGTAAACACGATTAGTTATGAGTCACATACCTATTGCAGTTGTCTAAGCAGCTATTTCACAACCCTGTATTAAACTATAGGAACATCAATATTTCCTTATCTAGCAGCCATGTTCCAAGTCCCATTTATGCCTTCTCCCATCTCCACTTACTCCATCAGGGAGTGTGTCATGGCACCAAACTCATCTGCAAAGACACAGGGAAGGATAAAGGGTAGAAATCACTTATTCAGAGGACAAAATTAATCTTGAGGTTACTGTGAGACACGTCTATTTTGAAAGTGCCATACAGAGGATAAAAACCTATCAGAGGACCAAAGGTGCTGGCTTGCTGCATACTATGCAGCTTCTTTTCTGTCACTGTTTCAACTTCAGATGTGGGCTTGCTAACGTGAGGATCCCCACCAGGGAGGAGAGGACACCACAAAACCCAATCACTCCTGGGTTGGTCTTGTAGATCCCTAGCGTATCCAAAGGACCTGAGAGATCACAGAGATTCTTCACCAAGTCCAGCAGCAAAGGAGGATGTTTCTTCAATATCTGAAACAGCAGGAGGAGAAAACCATGCACACCATCACTTTTCACACCGTTAAGTTTCTGACTGTGTTTGTCCCAGCACGAGTTCTCCTTTATCTTTTCTTCCTGTATAGCTTGTTCCAGCCTCCAGGAGATCTCATACCAGTCCCTACCTAGATTCATCAAGAGTGAAATGTAGTAGCACTTGGTAGCCCAATTCCGCCACTTTGGCTTATCAATATCAGGTTGGAGCCCGACGCTGTTCAACCACAGCACCGCATCGCAGACAAAGTAGAGGGCTCGGGTCAGGCTGGAGGCTGTAAGGCAGAAGCGCGGAACCACATCTGGCAGCTGTGTAGTTCTTCTGGCTGCTACCAAGGCATGTACCATGTTTCCCAGTCTGAACACTGCAAGAAACCCCACAAAGATTAGCATGGCATGGTCTTTACTGCAGACACTGCACAGGACTGGCATGTCACTGTCCATGTGTACTTTTAAATAACTTAGTGGCCTTTGGGCATTTGTATCCTTAAGCATTTTCTTCTCACAGTGTGAATAGCTACTATCAGCAAGATAAGGGGTGTATACATCCCAGTTCTGTCCTGCACCAGATTAGGACATACACACAAGTTCTGTTACTAGCCAGGACTTGCAGCCTTCTCCTGCTGCTCCGTTCTCAGAGCCTAGGTGCTCTCTGGACCAGTCTGACCCACAGCTCTGCACCAGCCAGTGTCAACAAATAGGACACAAACAGAGCCTCCAATTTCAGCTGTTTCACTGGATCTCACCTAACTTTGTGGACAGATGTTACTGCACTAACCCTGCTGCAACCATGAGGTACAACATTCTTGAGCTTCTGTGAAAGCTGTTGATTCACATGCTTAGCACACTAAGACCCAAATCCCTCCTCAGCCATCAACTTGCCAGAGTCCTGCACAAACAGGAACAGTGTATCCCATTTTAAGCTGTAACATATGACAAGCTTGATTTCATCCACTACACAGTTTGGGGTTTGCCCTGTGAATGTTAATGCAAAGTTACGCAAAATGCTTTTCATAACCTGCTACAGTGTCCCAGTGACAGACGTTGGCAGCACCCAAGCTTAGTGGAACTGCAAGAGTCACGAATTTAGGACTGCCATTTATTAGCTATTTCTTTAGCAGAAGCAGAGAATCACGGCTACACTGATAAACCAGCTGGCCTCTCTGCTAGAAATTGCCATACACTGGAGCTAAGTGGAATAACAAAACACATCCATGGTAACACATTAAACTAGAATATTTGCCTCAGATATGGAAGTTTTTCCAAGATCAAGCAATTGGTAAGTAGGTGTAAGGTCAACTGGAAAGCAAGCAATGCAACCACAGCAACAGGCTAACCATAATGGATGCAACCGTGACACAGAATAAAGAGATGTAAACAGTGAGACTATGAGAAAAGTATGGAAGTGTGTATGATTTAGCAGCGAAAAATGGCAAAAGACAATTACTATGTGAATAGGATATAAAAGGCATATTGAAGGACAGACCTTCAGAGACAATTTTATTGGGATGATGATCCTTAACCTCAGGCTCTCTCAAACCATTAGCTGCAAGGACTAATGAGGCTGCAGCAAGCCAGCCTCTCATTGTAACTCTGTGGTCCGTCCTTGGGCAGAGATGACAACTTGACCTCTGCAGCTGACTTAACTTATTTCTCTAGTTCTCCCAGCAGTAATTCAGATTGCCTGATGGGAGAAGAGGCTGAGAGAGTAATAAGTACCTATGCTGGGGAGGGACTCTTCGTTAGGGACTGTACTGATAGGACAAGGGGTAACGGGTTCAAACTTATACAGGGGAAGTTTAGATTGGATATGAGGAAGAAATTCTTTACTGTGAGAGTGGTGAGGCACTGGAATGGGTTGCCCA
>JANRGW010020148.1:22671-37117 GCA_024733675.1 Psilopsiagon aymara | reverse complement strand
ACGCAGCCTTCTCTTCTCCAGGCTGAACAGCCCCAACTTTCTCATCCTATCTTCATATGGGAGGTGCTCCAGTCCCCGGATCATCCTCGTGGCCCTCCTTTGGACTTATTCCAACAGTTGCATGATAGAACAGAAAAACACAAATATCCCTCATAAATTATACCTGTTAAATCTCTGAAAAGTCATTCTAGAATAAAAAAGTTCACTGTATATTCCATATGTAACTATTGTGTGTTTTGAGGGCAAAATTCAGCACTGCTACAGAATGATGAATGTACTTACACTTAATGTACTTTAGAAAACATTTATTATGTCATGTTCTATCAGAGAAGTAGATTTATAAAATAGCCAGTTTTGATAGAAAAGCATGATCACAGTGTCTATCTAACATGACATTGTTAATCCCAAAACAATGCAAGATATAAAGCAAAAATAACTAACTAAATAAATACTTCCTGTGAGGGGAAGTTGCATTAAGCTATTGAACAGATTGTAAACATCAGACTACACTAATTATCCCTTCAGCTAAAGATGAGAAAAAATAGAAGCAGTAAAGTTCTTGGAAGAGATGCTGGACAAACATATAAGAGACGTTAATAACATCACTAGTTACCAATTCATACAGAGAAAGTCAAAGCAGTATTTACCTAAGGATCACTTGTTACTCTGTTAACTGTGTCAAATGGAACATAAAACATGCCTTCATTTACTACTTTACCACAGCTGCGATATCTATGCAGCTAGTTTTTGACTTAAAATTTTATGAATTATCATTACCTAATTTTGATCATGTACTCTTGGGTGTGTTTTTCACCCAATTGTTTAGTGTAGAAAGCACAGTAGCTTTCCAAGTTGAGACTCTAGTGCCAGTCAGATTTGTGTAACACATAGGTATAGAAATAAGTTCTATCAAAGCATTTGCAGTTTAGACAATTAGTAGTTTCCTTAAAGTACTTAGTCTTTAAGGAAATCTAATTGCTTGAAATACAACTGATTTTATGCATTATTTCCCAGATTCTCACCTTTTTTGGAATGTTTCAGTGGACTCAAGGATCCATTTAAAAGATGTCATTACTGGTTTGGAACTTTAAATGTAATTTTGGGATTAAGAGTCCTGGGGTCCTGCATGGTATTATGCTTTTGGGTATTTATTAAAGGCTGTGCTCAAGACTGTCCAAGAGACTGTAGGAATTCACCGGAGTCTTATTTTCATACTGCCAGCATTTCTCAGTTGTCATAAGACTAGTGTAGCAGTCCACTTCCAAAAGTACCTCTGCCCTATGTTTTGCAGAAATCAAACATTTTTTCAATATCTTACATTAAAATATTATGAAGAATACTGTAAAACTAGTTTGGATTTTCCATTCAAAATGTTATGAAGTCCCAGAACAGCAAGTTTGCTAATTTTGTGGTATATTACTGTGAAAGAAGCGAGAATTGTGAAGAATATATTGGATTACATTTTGATTCTCTGCTCTGTTGGAACTCTCTTGGGATTCATTAGTAGATAGTTACAGAAAACAGGCATTCCAGAGAATGTACTGGAGAACATAATTTTCCATAATTATTCTCTAACTAGCCTGCACAGGTTGATTTTGAGGTGAAGGCAGAAGACTTCCACAGCCTGGTATTTAAGTAGTTACTTTAACTTTTTCAATTGTACTTACAGAATCATAGAACAGTTTGGGCTGGAAAGGACCTTAAGATCAGCTAGTCCCAACACCACTGCCATGGGGAGGGACACCTCACACTAGACCATGTCACCCAAGGCTCTTTAATACCTGGCTTTGAACACTGCCAAGGATGAAGAATTTACCACTTCTTTGGGCAGCCTGTTCCAGTGCCTCACCACCCTCACAGTAAAGAAGTTTGTCCTGCTGCCACTAATAAGTAAAGTGTATTATTCACAAAATGCATTTTCATTTTGTATTAGAAGGCAACCAGCCTTTTCAGGCCATTCTGAAATGGTCTGGAATTTTCATATTTCATTTAAGCTCAGTTCATTTGCATTGCCAGGGTGCTGCAAGTAATAACTTCAGAAAAATACAATAGAAATAAGAGAGGACCTCAAACCTGCCTATCTGTTCTTCTGAGAAAGATTTAGGTTTTAGCATTTATAAAAGAGCATGACTGTTTACATACCAAATCAAGAGCAATACAAGCTTTCCATGGGGGAGTTGCAAGGAACCCACAAAAGCTCTTCAAAGTAATAAAATATGTAAGTTTAAATTTACAGTTCAGGACCTGAAAAAACTGTAAGGAGAAAACAATACAAGACCAATTTTTTTTTTTTTTTTTTATGACTGGATTTTTTTTTGTTTAATTGTGAAATTTTATTACGTAAGAATTGCTTTGAATATCAAAATCTTTTGAGCAAGGACCTTAGTGGTAAACAGGTGGTTCCTATGAAATGGAAAAGTTATTTAAGACTTATAAATTAAATATGGAACTGCTTTTGTTTTCACTGATGATGCTGTTCTTTTCAGTGATTATGAATGAAGATGAAACAGAGGCCATTCTTTTGCTGCACCATCTAATTCCATAATGTCTCTTATGCCAAACCAAGGGCAGCGTATTTGCTTACATGCTCAGCGTATGTCAATGAACGTGTTGCAAACAGTTCTTACAGAGGCAACAGAGGGAATCATGGAATCAGTTACGCTGGAAAAGACCTTAAAGATCATTAAATCCAATCATTACCCCAGGACTGCCAAGAACACCTCCAAACTATAGCACAGAGGCCTCATCTACAGAGTTTTTCAACACTTCCAGGGACAGTGATTCCACCATTTCCCTGGGAAGCCTGTTCCAATGCCTGGCCACCCACTCTGTGAAGTTTTTCCTCATATCCAACCCAAGCCTCCCCTGGTGCAGATTGAGGCCATTACATCTTGTCCTGTCTCTTGTAACTTGGGAGAACAGACCAACCCCCACCTTACCACAACCTCCTTTCAGGTAGTTATAGAGATTGATAAGGTTCCCCCTGAGCCTTCTCTACTCCAGACTGAACACCCTAGTTCCCCCGCTGTTCCTCTTAACACTTGGGCTCCAGATCCTTCACCAGCTCTGTTGCTCTTCTCTGGACCTGCTCCAGACCCTCAAGGTTTGTACTGCAGTGAGGGTCTCAGAACTGAACACAGGATTCAAGGTGCAGGCTCACCAGTGCCCAGTACAGGGGACCGATCACTTCCCTGGCCCTGCTGGCTATGCTATTTCCAGCACATGCCAGGATGTTATTGGCTTTCTTGATGGCCTGGGCACAAGCTGGCTCATGTTCAGGGGCCTTCAATCAGCACCCTCAGGTCCTTCCTGCTGGGCAGCTTTCCAGCCACTCCTCCGCAAGCCACTAGAGTTGCATTGGGTTGTTGTGGCCCAAGTGCAGGACCCAGAACATTGCCTTGTTGAACCTCATACCATTGGCCTCAGCCCATCAGTATTTCCTTACAGTTCATCTGCCTCCTCTTTTTGTCCATGAATTTACAGTTTTGAATGTGTTATTTGATAGTACAGCCATTTGAAATTCATCTATTTGGCACTGTTGGTTAATGCCTGAGAAAACTGTCTTTTAGATGCAGTTAAGTACCTATTATAGGAAAATAATTTTACTTATCTTGGTGTAACCATGAAGGCAATTTTCTCAAGTTTAGATCTTACAGGGCAGCATGTTAATTGTGTGACCATAGAATCACATTTTAATAGCAGGTTCCACTAGAAGATGTAGCTCTGTGAGAGACGGTCTCCATATGACATGGACTATACAAGCCCTTTCCATAAGCTCTGGGTGCTGTATCCAGGTAGGAATTAATTGTGCTTTCCTGTAGACTCATGAGTTGGTTCCACTGAAAGCCATCCTGCATCTTGAAATGAAGTAATGCATATCGTGCATATTCCTATGCCAAATCAAAGTGACTACAACAAAGTTGCCTCTACAGCCCTTGTGCTACTTTCTTGAACTCTAGGGAACATAGTGACTACTGGCACACAGCCAATTCAACATGGCTGGTACCCAGCCTAACATATCAAACCCAGCTAAAACTAAATTCAACTGTAATTAAAACACTCAGTTGCCTTAGGAAAAAAAAAGAGCTACTAAAGAAGACTATTCTTGAGAATCCTGGATTAAACCCTCCCTTTTTCCAGGCTGCTCTGATAGGCTGAACTCTGTACAAGTTACCTCTATTGTAAATCAGTTCCTAAGTACAGTCAATCAAAGTCACATAAGGATCAGTTCAGAGAACAGCTGAATAATTGACTCACATCTGGATGCTTACAAAACATTGGCACAAGTGTTTAAAGCAGAGCCTGTAAGACAAGCAAAGGCAGCCCCTCCTGGAAAAGGAAAGGCTGTGAGGTAGTGTGTGAAACTGCAATCCAAGTTTCACACACCTGGTTTTTTTTCCATGTCCTGAAGCAGAAGAAACAGCGCTGGTGCTCTTACTTCAGCAGTCCCTGTGCAAGGGTGGGCTATGCACTGAGTATCCTGTTGCAGCAGAAGAGATAAATATACTGCAGAAAGATTGGCGAGAGTATCTTGACTTTTATACAGCTGCTGCACCACTAGCATAGGAGCTTGTCTTCATATAGATCAACAGTGAAAAGTCCAGTATTTAACATCTACTCTGGCAAGCTCAGGAGTGTTGCATCCCAACTAGAAGGAAGAGCAGCAGGAGGGCCAGGAGACCTCATGGGTGGTTTAGTGGGAGGTGTCGCTGCCCATGGTGGAGGATGGAACTAGAACCCTAACTATCCTATGATTCTAATTTTACAGACAAAAACTATTGAGCTTAGAGTGCCCTTTGGCTGCAAAGCTTTACATTATGATGCAGCAGCTAATCTGCCCCTGCTCAGATCATTCAAAATGATGCAAAGTTTATTCCAAACTCAGAATATCTGAAGAATGTAAGAGAGGCACAGAACAAATCAGATTCCCAGCCTCTTCCTCTGATAAAGGAAAGGATGCCTTTGGTCTCCTCAGCATTGCTTCTCTGCTCTTCTTCACCAATCTCAAGTCTCCTATTCAAAACACATAGGTGGAATAGCAGAACAGAAAAAGACTTACAGATATGAAACGATAAATGAGAACTAGTTTTATGCTTTGCATATAGCTATTAAGCAAATTGCTGTTCATAATTTTGTTCAAAAGCTCAAAAGAATATGTGACAAAATACCAACACTGTTATAACAAGTTTAAACTTCAAGATTTTAGTTCCCATACCTTTGTAAGCAAAGTAGTTGAAGAATAAGATGAAAGACCATATTTGTATGCCTGACAATTATATTGTCATACTCCTATCAAGTTACAATGACCTTTTTAAACTAACATTTAGTTAAGAAACCCGTCCTATGACAGAGAGAGAAACTGGTTTCCTGAACACAGATTTGTGAAACTTCCTCCTCTCTGCAGCCTCCCATTCAGGATTAATCAGCCAATCTCCTTGACTTGCTGGACCTGGGTGGCAGCACTCACTCCTGCCATTATGCACAATGGCCTATCCATTTTCATCTACAGAGATCACTGTGTTTTCTGTTTTGTTTCTGTAAATGGTGGCGTATCTGGATGGTTATGCAGATACTGGAAATAAGTGATTAATCTATTGAACAGTGATCACTGTAAAAGCAGGCAAAGAATGCCTGAAGCATTAACTGTGAAATCATTTACTGTGAGTTAAAAACACATCTAATTACAAAGAACTATAATTTTGATAGGAAATATAATCTAATGGGCAAAACAAAACTAATAACAAATAATGAGGCTCACTTGCAACAGTTTTATCGATTATCAAACATCCTCAAAAGAAGACCACAAAGAATACATATGGAAGAACAAGATAAAATGTGTTGGGTGGCAAGTAAGTATATAACCTTATTAAAAAAAAAAAAAAATAATATATATATAAAAACAAAAACCAAACAAATAAAAACAAAGAAAAAACCCAACAACAATCTAGAAAAAAGAGCAATCACAACAAAAAAACCCAAACAAAACAAACCCCCCACAAAACCCCCAAAACAACAAACAAAAACCAAACAAGCAAGCAAACAACAAATAATAATAAAAACACCCACAAAAATCAGCTGCTTTTTATTTATTTAAAGAGAAAGCGTATCCACAGAACAGAAATAGTGGGAGTGGTATTTAGGAAAGGATCAACAGTATTTCCCAGGAACCATACTCTAGGATGGTACTGTAACTCTTTCCACAATTTACAGTGTGACACTCTACTCAGTGCTGTGTCCATACTAAACACTCCCTTCCCAGATCTCAGACACGAATGTAATGTACAATGCTCTCCTTAAAGATGGCATTGCTTTTTCATTTCCTCTTTCACTGCCCTGCCATGCTCCCACCCCAGACAGTAATTCCTGCACCACTCCCTCTGTAAAAGCAGAGCTGCTTTATAAGCACCACCAAGAAAACCACGATAGACCAATAATTAGAATGTACAAAACCAGACAGAACAAACAAGTTGAAAACTTCTAGAAAAAAAAAAATATCCAGAAAACATGAACCTTAGGACTCCAGCAACCAACCCTCTCTTTATGTCTTTCTTTTATCCTGTCTTTCAGTCTAGCAGACCTTCCCCATTAACAGGCCCAGTCTGGAAGACCATAATATAAATAAAAAAGTTTATGTTCTAATATTAAGAGACATTTGTCTATGTGCAGGAAGCCTGAGAGGTTTTCTCCCACTGCTGGGAAAAATGTAATAAAATCTGCAGAAGACTCTCATCTCTAACATGTGGTCTTCAGGGCAAGAATGTTCTCTCAATTGTTGTCACCTCTACTCTCCTGCATCAGAGCACCAGGTTTGAAAACCCTGCAAGCTGAGCATCTACACGGCAGAGAGGGGAAAGCAGCACAGACAGAGAATCATAGAATATTTAGGGTTGGAAAGGACCTTAAGATCATCTAGTTCTAACCCCCCTGACATGGGCAGGGACACCTCCCACTAAACCATATCACCCAAGGATAAGTCCAACCTGGCCTGGAACACCACCAGAGGTGGAGCATTCACAACTTCCTGAGCAACCCATTCCATTGCCTCACCACCCTCACATTAAAGAATTTCTTCCTTATATCCAATCTAAACTTCCTCTGTGTAAGTTTTAACCTGAAACTCCTTGTCCTATCACTGCATAGTCCCTAATAAAGAGTCCCTCCCCAGCATCCCTATAGGCCCCCATAAGGTACTGGAAGGCTGCTATGAGGTCTCCATGAAGCCTTCCCTTCTCCAGCCTCAACAGCCCCAACTTTCTCAGCCTGTCTTCATACAGGAGGTGCTCCAGACCTCTCATCATCCTCGTGGCCCTCCTCTGGACTTGTTCTAACAGTTCCATGGCCTTTTGTCATGGTTTAAGCTGTAAATCAGCCAAGACCAGTCCCAACACCGATCCCTGAGGGACACCACTCATTACTGGTCTCCAGCTGGGCATTGAATAATAGAGCACAACTCTTTGTGTGCGGCCAGCCGGTCAGTTCTTTATCCACCGAGTGGTCCACATATCAAATTGATGTCTCTCCAACTTAGAGAAAACTGTCCTGGGCTGCATCAAGAGGACTGTGACCAGCAGGTCGAGGGAGGTGATCCTGACCCTCTACTCTGCTCCTGTGAGACCTCACTTAGAGAATTGTGTGCAGTTCTGGTGTCTTTACTGCAAGGGTGGTGAGGCATTGGAATGGGTTGCCCAGGGAATTTGTGAATGCGCCATCACTGACGGTGTTCAAGGCAGGGCTGGACAGAGCCTTGGGTGGCATAGTATAGTGTGAAGAGTCCTTACCCATGAAAGGGGGGTTGGAACTAGATGATCTTAAGGTCCTTTCCATACCTAACTATTCTATGATTCTACTATGTAGTGTGGGACAGTGTTGAATGCTTTGCACAAGCCCAGGTAAGTGACATCAACTGCCCTACCCCTGTCCATCAGTTCCACAGCCCCATCATAGAAGGCCACCAAATTGGTCAGGTAGGATTTCCCCTTAGTGAAGCCATGCTGGCTGTCACCAACTTCCTCCTTGTTTTTCATGTGCCTCAGCATGCCTTCCAGGAGGATCTGCCCCAAGATTTTGCCAGGCACAGAGGTGAGGCTGACTGCTCTGTAGTTCCCCGGCTCATCCATTTCCCCCTTCTTGAAAATGGGAGTTATATTTCCCTTTTTCCAGTCTTTGGGAACTTCACCTAACTGCCATGATTTTTCAAATATGATGGACAGTGGCTTAGCAACTTCATTTGCCAGCTTCTTCTGGACCAGCAGATGGATTTCATCAGGTCCCATGGACTTGTGTATGTTCAGGTTTCTAAGATGGTCTTGAACCAGATCCTCTTCTACAGTGGGCCCAAGGTCTTCATTCTCACTGTCCCTGCATCTGCCTTCCAAGACTTGGGTGATGTGGTCAAAGCATTTGCCGGTAAAGACTAAGGCAAAGAAGTCATTAAGAGCCACAGCCTTCTCCAAATCCAGGGTAGCCAGTTCTCCTGGAGGGGGCCCAAGTTGTCCCTAGTCTGTCTTTTATTCGCCATGCACCTATGGAATCCCTTCCTGTTATCTTTAACATCCATAGCCAATTTTAATACTAAGTGGCCTTAGCTTTCCTAACCTGGTCCCTAGATTCCCAAACAAAATCCCTGTATTCTTCCCAGGCTGCCTGCCCTTGCTTCCACCTTTTATAAACCTTTTTTTAATTTGAATTTTCCTCAGCAGCTCCTTATCCATCCAAGGAGGTCTCCTGGTCCTCCTGCCAAGCTTCCTTCTATTTGGGATGCAACATTCCTGAGCATGCAGCAGGTGATCCTTGAATATCAACCAACAGCCTTGGGGCCCCCTGCCCTCTAGGACTCTATCCCATGGAACTTTACTAAGCAGGTTTCATGAAGAGGCCAAAGTGTGTTCTCCTGAAGTCCAGGGCAGTGAGCTTGCTGCACGCTCTTCTCACTGTCCTGAGGACCTTGAATTCAACCATCTCAAGATCGCTGCAACCAAGGCTGCCATGGAGTGTCACATTTCCAACCAGCCCTTTCCTGTTGGTGAGCATGAGGTCAAGCATGGCACCTCTCCTTGTCGGCTCCTCTATTACTTACAGAAGGAAGTTGTCTTCCACACAATCGATGAACCTCCTGGATTGCTTGTGCCGGGCCGTACCATCCCTCCAACAGATATTAGGGTGGTTGAAGTCCCCCATGAGAACAATGGCCTGCAAGTGTGAGGCTGTTCCTATCTGTCTATAGAGCGTTTCAGCCACTGAGTCCTCTTGGTCAGGCGGTCTGTAACAGATCCCCACAATAGTGTCTCCCATGGTTGTTTTCCCTTTAACCCTGACCCACAAACTCTCTATTGACTGCTCACCTGTCCCCAGACAGTTCCATACTCTCCAGACTCTCTCTAACATATATAGCAACTCAGCCTCCCCACCTGCCAGGCCTATCTTTTCTAAAGAGCCTAAACATAATGCTATGGTTTTCTTTAATCTCTGAGGAACCCAAATGAAGGACCTGCCCAATTCACAGAGCAATTAATACGTGAGCCTCATTCTATTTAGCAGAGTCACCAGCTCTATATGCCTTTTTTTTTCCCCTCTAAGGATATCAGAGTGTTATTAAGGTGCTTATTACCAGTTTCTACTATCCTAAAGTAGACTCCATTTGAGGCAATATTGTATCTTTCATCAGGACTACTTGTCTTATTAAAAGTATGCTTGAATTTGCTCTTTACTGTTAAAGCTATCACATTCATCAGCTTGAAACAATATCCAAAGTCCCAAAGTTGGTATTACCAAACGATGATTTTGGGTAGATAAGGATGTAAAAAATGTGCCCCTTGGTTAATTCATAAATGAAGATAGATAGCTGAAGAGAAGTTGACATTAAACAATGCAATCTTCAGGGAACATCCTGAGCTCTTGTCTGCTCTACTGGGAAATATTCTTCATGACTCAAATAAGCTTGTTTATCAAGGTAAATATGTCAAGAAGGAGTTATTCACACGTAGCCTGAAAACAATACAGCTTTTAAAAACAACCCACTTAAGATATTGTGAGGACTCTTCCCCAGAGAAAACCATTCAGGATGACATGGGAACAACAAATAGAAGTAATCAAGTTGTTAAATGATAAAACAAACAACAACAAAAGAAAAACACAACAAAAAATAAAACAAAAAAGACAAAGGCATAATTGTGTTTAGAAACAAATGCACCAGTAAAGACTGGGTCAAGCTGCCCTACCATGCGACATTCCTGCCTACCGTTCTGTGTTGGCAAGTCCATCTCTACCTCTAGCATCATTTTGCAACTCCAGTATCTCCTTCTCTCCATCCCCACACATGATGGGCCTTCCTCTTCCTTGCACCAGTCTTACATCTTATCTTATACCACAGCTGCTGTCATCTGAGTGAGGAAGGAGAGGAGCAACAACCTGAGAACAGAAATCGTTTAGAAAGCCAGGGAGGGATCTGGAAGGCTTTGGAAAGCTATGCTTGCTTCTGCGAGGCTAAAGGCTGGTGGGGGTAAGAGACCTGATACTGGCAGCAGTCAGCTTCACCTATATCTCCATGACAGAAGTGCTAGATCTTGCCTACCTATGCACCTACTGTGTGATAGGTAGTAAGGGCTCTCAGGCACTGTTTGACTCAATGAGCCTAAACCAGAGGCCACAGTCAGTAATTTCCAGCATTATCTCTTAGCCTCGAAGGAGTGTCCTATTTCATCTATTAGCTAAAGCTACAAGCTTTATCTGGATGTTGTAAATTCTTTGATTTGTAAGACTGACACCCACAGCCTCATACTTGTTACCTTACCATGAAACCACAGCATAGAAGATACATATTTTTGAAAAGAATTAGAAGATGTAATTTAAAATTTTATGTCAACAACTGCATAAAGTTGGAAACACAAACAACAGCCAAGATTGAATAGGCACAATGTACAAGCATATGCAGAGATCCTGGCATCTGATTTGATATGCTACAAGTCTATAAAATCAAAACACCAGTATCTGATTCAGTAGCAAGAGTAAAAAAGATCAAAACCAACTTCCAATTCAATATTAATTTGCCTAATTTTATAGAACGCAAACTGAAAAACATTAGTCTTGCTAGAGCTTTAAATTGAAGATAACAGCCTTTTACTCAAACTCATGTTAATTATCGTATTACTTTCCTTAGTTAAACCAGCAGCTACAGCTTTCCTGAAGCAGGTTTTTGGCTAGTCAGAGCTGAGCGGTTTGCTAAATACCTGCTGCTTAAGGCTTTCATCTTTGTCACTCTAGATTGCACAGCTAGGCCAGCTAATAAGTTTGAGAAAGTAATGAAGGGTAACCAGACATAGAATTATAACATCATAGAATGGTTAGGGTTGAAAAGGACCTTAAGATCATCTAGTTCCAATCCTGCCTCCCACGGGCAGGGACACCTCACACTAGACCATGTCACCCAAGGCTCTGTCAGACCTGGCCTTGAATACTGCCAGGGATGGAGCATTTACCACTTCTCCAGCAATCTGTTCCAGTGCCTCACCACCCTTACAGTAAAGAACTTCTTCCTTACACCTAACCTGAACTTCCCCTGTTTAAGTTTAAACCCATTATCTCTTGGTCTATTGCTACTGTCTCTGACAAAGAGTACCTCCTCAGCATTCTTGTAGGCCCCTATGAGGTCTCCATGCAGCCTTCTCTTCTCCAGGCTGAACAGCTTCTTCTTTCTCAGCCTATCTTCATATGGGAAGCGCTCAAGCCCCCTCACCATCCTCAGGGCCCTCCTCTGGACTTGCTCCAACAAGCTGCTCCCTGTCCTTCTTATGTTGAGGACACCAGAACTGCACACAGTACTCCAAGTGAGGTCACATGAGAGCAGAGTAGAGGGGCAGGAGCACCTCTTTTGACCTGGTCACACACCTTTTGATGCAGCCCAGGGTACAGTTGGCTTTCTGGGCTGCAAGTGCACACAGAAGCTGGCTCATGTTCATTTTCTCATCGACCAACACCCCCAAGTCCTTCTCCACAGGGTTGCTGCGAGTCTCTTCTCTGCCCAACCTGTAGCTGTGCCTGGGATCGCCCAGACCCAGGTAAAGGACCTTGCATCCTGTGGGATGTGAAAATTATCACACATCTGTTCTCATGAGGCTGGCACTGACCCCCCTTCTCAAATGTGTCAAAGTCCCTCTGTATGACACCCCTTCCTTCCAGCGTATCAACTGAACCACACAGCTTGGTGTCTTCAGCAAATTTTGTGAGGGTGCGCTCAATCCCACTGTCCAATGTCACTGACAAAGATGCTGAACAGGACTGGTCTTAACACCAATTCCTGGTGGACACTGCTTGTTACTGGTCTCCACTTGGACATTAAGGTATCAACTGCAACTCTGCATGTGGCCATCCAGCCAATTCTTTATCCAGGGAGTGATCCATCCATCAAATTTATGTAATCTCCAATTTAGAGACCTGATAGCCATATGGGAAAATGACATACTTAACATACATAAAGCAAACACTTCTGTCAGTGATTGCTTTCGTTATTCAAACGCTGATAAAAGCTTTGAACCCACTGCCCCAGAAATCATTATTTTTAACTCCAGCAATAAGAGAGACAGCATGCCATGCAGATCCCTGGATTTAATACTATGATGGGCTCATTCTCCAGGAAAATCTTCACAAAAATTTATTGCTGTAGAAAGCTTTATAGAAAGCTTGAACGCTAATTAACTGTAACCAGCGTAATGTAACATGCCCCACTACTTTCTCAGAGAATAGACAGCAGTTAGGACAACTCAGAGTAGAATCTGAATCAAAATGGCTATGAATTTCAAAGTTACCAAAAGGACACACTTGTGCAGTGGTTATTAAAACTTTTTACATTGATACTGAAAAGATTCTGAATTGGCTAGAAAGGAGTTTGGGAGCCTTTTTAATACAAGGCTTCTCCAACTCATTTTCACAAATAAAATGATCATTAGGGTTGCAAAGGCAATTCTTATTTTTAAGCTGCAGAATAATTCTCACTTCTGCTACCTGATCTATAATATAGGTATGAAAATGGCTTCCTTTCCTCATTATTTCTTCTGTAGTTCAGATTTAGACTTGTAAGAATGATCTTCAACGGTGTTTCTTTGCCTTTGAGTTTTCCCCTTCTTCCTCTCATACTTTGCATTTTAGAAGCAGTCTCAAAGTCTCAAACTTAATCTGCCCACACGCAACCTTTTCCAGCTTAACAATTCCTCTTTTCTGTCTACCTCTTCAAAACATTTGACAACACTACTGCCCTTTCTGTCTCTCAAGATTTCCAAGAAAAACAAACAAGCACAACTTATACTACAAATTCTAAAGAAAACTTCTTGGAAAATTTGACAAAACAGAATTAATTTTGGGTTTCCACAATTATCAGAATAATGACAGAAAATGTGTCATGCTGTGCTGCAGTCCCATATGTCCTTAAGTGATATATTCTGGAATTTTGAACGATTTACACCAAGAAACTAATATTAAGGTGTTATCAATAGTAGTTACCCTGAATTTAGCACGACAAAAAAGATTGTAACATTCAGAAATTTTACTATTACTCTGACCATAAAAAAAAAAAAAAAAAAAAAAGAAAAAGAAAAGAAAGCAAAACTCATCATTCTAATTAAAAAGTATCTAGCTGTCGAAAATTTCTAAGACTTGCAGTTACCAGTAGTATCAAATAGATAGATATTTTTGCTACTATACATTAGAAAGTAAGATGTTGGCCTTGGCTTCACTGGTCACTAAGAGCTTTTTTCAGTTTGTTTCTGCTATTTTTCCTGCAATTCCTAGGTTCTAAATGAAATTGGTAGTTTATGAAGGTACTGACTCTTATCAAGTTACCCTCTCTTCCACCTCTTTTTACTCCTCTTCTCTAGGATTTGTTTTATAAGTTTTGTTTCCCATACAAACAAGTTTCATTTTTAAACAGCATGTCTTTCCCTTCCGATTATGGAATTGGGACTTTGGGGGCACATAATTAAATGTTCTTAAACTGCTCCCAATTAATGTCACCCTACTCAGTTTAAATTGTCTTCCATTTGAATGGGTTTATAATTACTTTCTAATTGCTAAGTTAGTCCATTCAAAATACAGAATAGATACCCATTAACAATCCGAACTACAGTGTAACTCAAGTTAAAGCATTGCCTTTGTAATTTGTTTTGGAGGTTTAATATATTAAATGGAGCTGATTAATGAATTTTCTAGTTTGCCTCAGTGGTTTTCTGCAGAAATCAGTTTTCACACTGCATTTATTGTACTATAGTTTTTATTTACATTAACGTTCATTGTTCAATATTGCAAACACAGTGAGTGCTATTTTGCTACTTATTTTAAGTACTTGTGAAACTGTGGGTTTAATAGCAATATAGTCTGTGTTAATGTCGTGGTTTAGGCTGTAAATCAGCCACGCAGTTTGCTACATGGAGAATCAAAAGAATGCAACTCCCACAGGTTG
>JANRGW010020148.1:0-22571 GCA_024733675.1 Psilopsiagon aymara | reverse complement strand
GGTGTCCTGTCTCTGCTTCCTCCCGGCTCCCCCTCCTCCCTGGCAGAGCATGAGGCTCCGAAAGTCCTTGGCCAGACGAAACATCACTAAGCCATAACTAAAAACATTGGTGTTATCAGTGCTGTTCCCAGGCCGAAAATCAAAACCACAACACTGCACCAGCTACCAAGAAGGGGAAAAATGACTGTTTCTGCTGAACCCATGAGAGTTAATAAGAAAGGAGAAATTCTAGTCATTACCAGTTTGTCTTCCAACTACTTTAGAAGGAGAAAGAAAATTTACTAGCATATTGTTAGACTAGAATAACAATTTTAAGGCCATTCAATATCTGTTCCAATATTTTAATTTCAGAATAGATGTTGCCTCTTCAATCCTCACTTTATTAATAAAGTCACATTTTTGTGTGACTTTGTAATTGAATGACACACAAAAATCACATCATGCATTTTGAGAAATATAACTGGAATACTTACTGCCTGGACTGACTTTGGTTACTTTTTTCCTGCAGAAGAGGTATTTGAAGCACTCTTTAGGATCAAGAGCAGGAAGTTACCCTATACCTAATTTTTCTGTGCTTCTATGACCATATTCTAATGGAGAGGTACAAAAAGTTAGTGCAGAAGGATTCTTCAGCCTTCCTCCACTTAAGTAGCTTAGTAAGAGACCAATTTAATACACTCATTAGTAATTGTTAACTCTGAAATAATTCATTATTTGGACTAATATTAGAAATGGTCACTCTTCAAAGGAAAAGAAGATTAGTTCAGGTGAGCACACAGAATCTGAAAGCTCAAGTATCCATCTTAGTGCTGGGAAACCCTCAAATACGTTGCCTGACACTAAAAGACAGATGTTACAGTGATACCGAAGAGCCTCAGAAGGATAAGGTACCACTCTTGTAGGAGAATGCGGGCTGTAACAAAGGGCAGTCCTGGTCCACAGATGCTTAAAGCCCAATAGATGGGAAATTTCAAGGAAAAAAAGTAAATGGGTTAAAGGAAGAAAACGCAAAGATGAAATGCAAGTTAACAACCCAAGCTGAGCTCACTATTGCTCTAATTTCCTTCCAACACCACAGGTAACTCAGGTATTTAATTCTGCATTGTATGTGTATCCACTGATTTATTTTGTATCATGGTCTTAGCTGCCTAGTAGCAATAAACTTAGTTAATAGCTAGGCTTTTACCTGGTAGCAGTTTGCAAGGAGCTTTGTCACCAAATTTGATCATGAAGGAGGGTGTCTGTGTATGTACAGTGAAAAAACTACAATTTCAAGATATGGAGCTACTGGAGAAAGTCCACCAAAGGGTCAACTAAGAAGATGAAGGCATTGGAGCATCTCACACATGAGGAAAGTCTGAGAAAGCTGAGACTGTTCAGCATGGGGAAAAAGGAGTTGCAGGAGACTTAGCAACATATATAAATACCTAAAGGGAGGGTGCAAAGGGGGCAGAGACAGACCCTTTCAAGTGGTGCCCAGTGACAGAGCAAGGGCACAAAGTGAAATGCTCTGAACATCAGGAAGCACCTTTTCACAGCAGTCACTAAGCACTGGCACAGGCTGCCAAGAGTGGTTCTGGATTCTCCATTCTTGGAGATATTCAAAAGCCATTTGGATACAGCCCTGTGCCACTGGCTTCTGGTAGCCCTGCCTAAGCAGAATGGGTTGGACAAGACAACCTCCAAAGGTCTGTCCCTTCCAACCCTCAAACACCCTGAGGTTCTGTAAAATCATCTAAATCCACAATAGGAAGAGAGTCAGGTGAGAGAGAAGGTTAGCGGTAAGTAGAGGAACACAAGTTAATTTCAAATCCAAAGCATAGCTTCTGCCATTTTAATACAAGCTGTTTGAAAGACTGAGAGCATTTTCATGACTACAAGGTTACTTCAGATTTTCTAACATGCATCCTTCATACTCCATTCATGTGCACTTCATAATTTGGAAACAAGAATCTATAATTCAAGAGAAAATTAAATTTCTTGTTCTTAATTTAACATACTAACACTCTCAGTGCAGTAGACATGTTTACCAAAAGGGTTAAACCAGACTTTATTTTCCGTAAAAAAAAAAAAAACACAAAAAACCCCAAAAAAACTCCCTACAAAAACCAAACCAAACCTCAACAAAATCAAAATCCTCTCAAAATTAGATTTCTTCGTCCAGGCATCTAATCTGAAGAGGTAGTTTTATTTTCAGCAGTAAGACCTGCATTTCTAATATTAAGCATGTGCTTGTGCTCTTTGCAGAACTACATAGTTTCTGCATTATTATTAGCACAAAAGGTTTCAAATTTCAGTTTGTAACTCTTTTCTGATAACTGCACTGATTTCCTGAAGCACCAAAAAATTCTTGATGCTCTCAGCCTTTGAAAATGCACTTGTCAGCACTGAAGTTAGCTGCAGAATTGATATCAAAGCTGTACCTCGCGTGTTGTTGAACAAGGCCACATAAATCTAACCTGGCATTTCACGATTTCTTTAACCTTCTCTCTGACGAGACAGACATAAAAAGAATAACTGTTATAGCTAAAGAGGTGAAGGCAGAATTGCACTCCCAAACTTTAGCAGAAATCTAGTTGGTTACTCACTTCTGCGGAAGATATTATCCCAAGACTCATCTACTGAGAAATGTTTCTTTAATTGAACTCACTTCACACAATACAGCAGCTGATTTTATGCCTTACTAAGAAATCTTTCTCCCATTAAGCACAATAACCAAAGTCCTATTTAAACTGAAGTATGTCCTAAGGTGTCTCTTGAGATTGATGTGTATTTGAGCATATTACTAATATTTTCCCTGTTTGTTTAGGGGGTTTTAGATTTTTTAATCAAAAGCTTTCCTTCACCTGACTGTTATTAGCTTGCAAGCTATATCCCCCTAAAAATGTTTCAGATAAATTATCTCATGAGGAAACAAGGATGGCTGAGATCAAATAAACAATGCTTGCATATTCATGTTTATTTACAATTTCATTTGACATAGGTGCATATATCTGAGCACAAGTAGGATTTTCCAGTACCTAACTGGCACTTCAGAAACTCTGGCACTTACCAGCAAATTTTTCTTATGATAGAAATACGTCAGACTAATTTTGACAGAATTTATACATTTATGCGTTTATTTCAGTCTCGGTCTTTCCAAACTGTATGTTACTATACTGTATGTCTGCTACAGTTAAGAAAGACCTTCAGCCTTTACAGTTGCATCAGTTTGAACAAAGTTCTGATAGCAAAAATTTGCAAATTTTGAGTGTATCAGCTTTATTTCCAATCTGTTTAATGATAACATGCGTTTTATTTATGCTGGTTCATTTTCATTATTCACTGTTTTTAATAAGAAATTTTACAAATAAATCAAAGCCAAACAAACAGAGCTCTCCCCAAAACCTTAAAATACCACACTTAGGTACAGAACAAAGTCTATTCCAAGTATTTTTCACTCTTCATCCTTAGAGTCTGTCTCCCTTTAAATATTGAATCTGTACTATTAATTTGACCTACACGTGTGCACAAGCATACCTACATGATGGTGTATATTGCCTAGCTACCCAGACTTAGCGACAGCAAGCCTTTGCTGAGTGAAGTCTCTACATTTGTAAAACAACTGAGAATATGAATAATAACTTGGTGGTGTGATTTGGGGCTGTACACTAAATCACCAATAAGGACCTTCTCTTGTTTCAGAGAGTGCATACTTCCAGACAAATGAGAACTGACATGAATAAAAGATGATAAGCCATCTCTAATATTTCTAACATCTTATCTCAAGTATCAAGGTAATTCCTCAGAGATTAAGAGGCAGACAAAAAGTGGTAGCTGGAGATGTTTTTCTCCATTCTCCTTTGTTATGAGTTTCTTTGCTATTATTTTGTATCTCTAGGTGTTAGAATGCAGCAAAGATTTCTGCTGGCCACGTGTAGCAGGTTGCAGGATATTCTTGGAAAGAAAGAGGCAGGCAGGAATGTCATGGTGTTCCCACCTCCATTCCACTGCTGTCTGTTACTATCCTGAAGACAGAGGCTACTCACCAAGAGTAAGTGGGAGAGATAAGCCCTTGCTCTATTCCACTAACAATACTCCCAGAAGCAAAATATACCAGTCAGGCTAACTGGACTCATAAGCCTCATTTCTGAGCAGGAAAGGAGAAGGAGATGAGCACTATACTGATTTCTTGAGACGGCAAGGAATGGCTCCTTTCAGTAAAGGAAGATATTTGAGTCTAGAAGACTGCAGTGGTGGATTCAAGTGCAACTTAAGTACAGTATTTCTCCAGCACAATTCCCTTCTTGCTACTCACAAAGCCAAATTGACACTGTCTCCTACGTTGCATTCAGTTGCAGAGAATATTCAACACATAGGCTTCAAACGTTAAGAAACTGGCATAAAGAATTATCCCAGGAAGAAGAAACCAACCCATGCACCGACTGGTGAGTCCATGCTAAAAGCTAAGTCTTCAGATACTGGATATGAGCAACAAGTATTTTACATATAATTTGCATCCTGGAATGATTGACAAGATGATTCAGGAAATAACTTGGGATACCAAATTTAACAAAACAAACAGTGGTATCACAGACAAATAAAATGACAATAGAAATAAGTGTGAATTTTATGTCCAGACCCTTCAAGGACTTACTTCGGCCATTAACTGGTTTACTCTAATGAAGAGTTATTTTACCTTATTACATATTTCCAATGAAAAATATTCATATGCACTAGATATGCAAAACCTATGACGTATATTTAATATCACAAAGAATAATTGTGCCTTTAAAGAGGATCCATTAGAAAAGCTAATGACTATTTCTTTAATTAAATGTACTTTAATACCTTAACTATGACACACTCACAATAACACAAAATTATGGGAAGACAAACTAATCATGCACAGGGCACTTTGATAATTAAACATTTAATAACTATTTGCAAGGATTGCAACAGCGGCATGCCAAATTTGTCAACTCCAGCAATTAATTGCAAATTGCTCCTTAACCCACAAGACACTGAGAGCCGTCTCTGTGGGACTACTTAAGTTATACTTTGAGATCCTAAGCCTGATACCCTCAGGTTTGAGCATCAGTATGAAGCTGGGGCTCTAGAATGGAATGGATCTGGACTTATTGAGGGCCTCCTCTAACTGTTTGATGACATTATACATTGATTTTCAATGAAAACCTGTTCTTTGTGATATACAGAATATTCATTCTCGCTGTTTTAAAATTGATGGAGTTATACAGATTTATGTAGGAAGGAAACTTATTTGCATGTTTCATGTCCAATTCAGAAGAGCAATATGTTAACATACTTTAAACATATCAAATGCCTTCATTCAGGTCTATGAAATAATTTCAAAAACAGATGAAAACATCCCAAAGATATTTCTAGCAACAACTTTTATCTGTGGATAGTGAATAATGTGAGAAAAAAAAAAAAAAACAGTAAACCAGAACTGCAACAATTTCTACATATAGACAGTTATGAAGTTTTTCTATTATAGACAGGTATGAAGTAGACAGAAGTTTCTGTTATATCAAGATTTCAACATAATCTGGCATTTCTGACAAGTTAATGTGCAATACCATGAATGTTGGGGTTATTTTTTCTTTTGCATTATAAACATGCATACACACAGATGCACAAAATGAAAGAACTCCAAGAATCACAAGGCTAGTTCTAGTGCATTTCTCCCTTATGGAGTTGAAGGATAAATAGAAAACCTCAGTCAAGAAATGCCACAAACTAGGAGATGAGTAACTGCAATATTTGCAAATGGTGAGATTGCCATTTATTCCTTTCTTTTTGTCAACAGCCTAGCCTGACATGTAAATTCCATCTTGCTGATGACCACCTCAGATGATACCAAAAAATTATTTTGAAGTAAGGTGGATCTCAAAGCCTGCCTGCTTGTTCTTTGGATAAATGTTGGGGCTTGGAATCCAGATAAGAAATTTCATTGCTTGGACACATTTCAAAATTTCCTAGACTGTCAGCAGCAGATGAAAGTCTACTTTTAACTGATACAGGGAGCACAGTATACATGAATACCCCATGATGCATTCTACTGAGGCACACTTTTGCTTCAGTAATCAAAATATCTTTGGTATAGACGAATGAAGGTAATAATCCTTGCCTCCTGACAAAGGGCATTGTGTAATACCTTGAAATTCCACATTCCCTCTAAAGCCAATGATGCTTAGCGGGTGTTTCTGAGGTCCTTCACATGAAGACCCTAGAAGGACGTGATTCCTTCCCTCACTTTTTGTCTCCAACACGCTGAATTATCCGTAATTTTCTTCTTTCCTTAGGAAGATACAGAAATAGATATTTTCACCACATGGAAAGGTTAATCCTTTCCCTGACCATCTAAAGGATAAAAAGCTTTTCCTCCAATAACGAAAACACAAGGTCCAGGCACAAACCTGCCAAAAGAATGAAGTCACAAGTGCCAAGTATTAGTTAAGGCCCACAGGTGGAACACTCTTCCTAAACTCAAACTGGAATACTGACAGATACAAAGTCTTGAGATCAAATGGAAAGTAAGCCAGAACAAGCCCACAGTACTAGCTAGAGCACACAGGAGACATAACTAATTTCAGAGCTAGCTTTGATCATCTTTAGACTCATTACTGAAAACTTTACTAGTATAGTAGAAAGGTATTGTCTAATTTCTTTCATTGAAAGACATTTTAATTTTACCATCCCTGTGTTAGATGCTGGGTTTCAGAATCTTACTAAGCTGCAGAATATACTTGCTTTTATTCATTTCTCTGAGGAACTAATTTCTCCTGTTTAGTTGTTTTGAAAGAATATAAATAACTTTCTTTATTTGAAAGACTGCATAGTTTGGATTTTCTTGACAATATTACTTCTACTGTTTCTTAACCTCTAGATGCTAAAAGTAGGTGCTACCTGTACACTCATGTCAGGTGGGCTTTTCATAAAAATCTGATTTATATCAGACACCTAATGACTTAGCTATTGGTCACAACACTTTTGAACTGAAGTTAAACATTTCTATTTAACTGAGTGGTCCTCAATGTTATATGAATGTGGTTTGTTGGTTTGTTCTGCCTCACCACAATCATTTTGCATAATGACATCTGACACTACTAAAAGCTCAAACCCCATCTTATGGATAGCATGAAAGAAATTGTCTCTTGTAATCATTATCAGTAGGGGGGAGGGTGTTATGTACTATGTGTAGTGATAACATTTTATTTGCCTGCTTTTATTCTTCACAGAGCTGGTAAATAAAGGTTGTGATAGTGCAATTCATGATAATGCCTAGAGAGACTTAGAGAATTCCATTCAAGGAAAACTCCATGATTATTTATTTGTCATTAATTCATTCATGTACAGAGGCAAAAAGCATGCTCAAGAAGAAAATGAATAATTGTCCTTCCCTCCGCTCCCCCACCCTGGGTTGTAATAAGTCTGTTACATCAAATACTATCCTCATAGCCATCTAAAAAGCTTTATGTTGCTAACTAAACTATACCTTGAGATCACTAGGATATTAGGGCATAATAAAAAGAAGAAATATACAGTATTCAGCTCATCATGAAGTTTCTCAATATCCTGTCTTTGTTTAGGACACTTACTTGAATATCCATTTAGGACTGGCAGGAAGTCAACTATTTGTTCCTTAAGCAGAATGAGCACTTTGGCAAACCCAAGTCCTCACAGCAAATGAGTTTTCAGAAATACCCATTCTCCTTTGAGTAGACTACCTGGACCATTGCCAAACTTCATCATAAAAGAGGCTGAGAGAGAGAGGGAAGAAAAATGCAGAGAGGAGAAAACCAGCAAGAAAGTTTTATCAAGGAAGGCCAGCACTAAAAAAAGTCTTCACAGAAAGTCAGAAAACAATATGCAAGCTAAAGGAGGCGGCAAGATGGATGAACAGTGTAGTGTAGTACAAAAAACTCTCAGTTTCTATGTTGCCTATCAGGTAGAGTGCTTGTATCACAACGCCTGACTAATCTTACTCTAAGATTGGGTTTGCAGTTTCCTATACCTCTGATAACGTTTTGCTCTTCAAACTTAAATACTCCAACCTCTTGTTTTTGAGTTTGTATCCATACTTCCACAGGGCCTCTTTCTTCTATCATGTTTAATGTCAGAAAAATAGTAGGAAAACAGTATGACAGTATGAGCCTTATTAAATTCAGAAACTGGACAAAATTAGGCTATAAATAAAATGAGCTTCTAACTTCTTTGCTGTGAAGATTTTAGCCTTCTACAAAGTGAACAAAAAGACGTTTTGCAAGTAACGAATGGAGACATTTATGCCTTTATCCCTCCTGTAAACCTGTAAGGCAGCTTATACTCACTCACATGTGCACAGCTCACACTTTTTAAAATTAAGAAACCTCTGATTTTATCCCCTCAGAGTATGGCCCGATTCCTCTTCATATTACTAGAGTATGCCCGCTCCACCTTAGAATGTTCCAACTCTGGGTTGTGGAAACCAAGGATGCTCTTGTCAATGGTTGCCTCAGCTTCATGGAGACCCTCATCAGTGATCTTTGCTGATGCCAAGCATTGAACTCTAGCACTGGACATCAGAAAGAGGATTCACTTTCCATAGTTCCTTCTGTGATGCTCAGGCTGCACACAAGAGGAGCCTGTGTATAAAGGGTGAGACAGAAGAGTGCAGAAGCATTGATTGTTGCAGGTATTAAAGAACAAGGACTATTGAAAAAGCAAATAGCAAACTAAGAGAGAAGAAAAAGAGGTAAAATGAGGGAAATAAAAAGGAGTGGAAGATGAGATGAACAAATGCACAATAGTAAAATCATGTGTAGCTATATACTTGGTACCAATTTTGAACAGAGTTTGCATTCAAAGTTCCTGAGAAAGTTTATTTGTCAAACAGCAGAAGAATATGCTACATCTCCTCTAGGCTTGCTTCATTTTTTCTCCTAGTAGAAAGTAACATCTGTGTGCCATGGACCTAAATATCTGAACTTCTTATACATTATGTATTTCTCCTTTTAATTCTCCCTATTTTTTTCTACCACCTCATATATTATTTTTAAAGCAGCCTAGACATGAAATACTAAAACCTATGTCTGGCCGGAAAAATACTGCATCATTTATTAGCTTTTGCAAACACATAGCAATGAATCATATTTGGCCCATCTTAGCAACTAGAACAAAACAAGTTGGCATAAATAAATTTTCTCTAGCAATTTTCCAAAGTTTGGCTGCTTTGTTTTTTGATCCTAACAATTTGCGTATGTCATTTCTTAGCCTCTGAAGGTGAACTGAGTGATTTGGCTACAGATTCCTGTTCAACTTTCTGTTTAATGTCCACAAAGTACAATGCCTTTGGCTCACAGTCAAACAGGCAGTCTGGAAATTGCATTAAATACGCAGCTTTCTGAAATCTGGGTTCATCTAAATTCAATTTCTGAAATCTAATACGCTTTTGCATCTCAGTTTCTTAAAAAAAAAAAAAAAAAAAAACAAAAAAAAAAAACCAAACAAAACAACAACAAAAAAAACCCGAAAACCCATCAAACAAACAAAAAACCTCAAAAAAACTCCAAAACAACAAAAAAAAACCTCTAATGAAACCTTACAAAGAAGCAGACTGCTGCAGAATGAAGTCATTATAATATTTAGGCAAAGATGCAGACTGAAAAGATTCATTCACAAAATACATCAAATCTCCACCTCATTTTCATACAAAGATTATTGCACACACACACACACACAAAAAAAAGTTATATATTATACTGCTGGGGTTTTTGTTTGTTGTTTTCTTTTTTCTTTTTCTTTTTCGTTTTTTTTCCTGAGGTCATAGAGGAAGAGGGGCTGTACTTGAAGCCAAATCCTGTATATTTTTACTGTTCAGTGGATCAATATTCCTACTCAGCTTTCACACCCATCTTTCTTCCTTCACTAGCAAGACAGACCTTAAAGTTAGCCAGTATTTAAGCAAGTTATTTGGTCTAGAATGAAGGAAGCATGAATAAACTACCCACTAATTCATATCGCTGGAATAGTGAAATAGGGTTACCAATCTCAAGAGAAAAATGGTAGCAGAAAGGAAGTAAGGAGGTCTTGATCATTGCTGGTCCATGGCAGGGTAAACACTATGTACACTTCACTGTGCTGCAGCAAAACAGGACCCAGCCCTAGGAGATATTATTTGCAGAATGAAGAATTGAACTACACATCTTCCAAGTAGAAGAGAATTGGAAGGTGAAGCTTATGGCCATACTTTTCCTTTCCACAGGTCTGTGCTTAGCCCTCAGCATTTTTCCTCAATGATAAAACACACAAAATTCCCAGAGAACTGTGCTGGGACTTAAACATATGAGCAAAAGTCTGACGGATTGCCCCCCTGAAAGGTAGGGAAGAAACCCTCTGGATGACTGAAACAGATAATTATTATGCACAGCACTGAGGCTAATCAGGAAGAAACTCAAAGCGACAGAAGATCAGTTGAGTATGATAAATTGATCATGTTTTTTACTGGCTTACATCTCTCAATCACAGTCATGGTTTCTAGGCAGCAAAATCTGATCACATGTAATAGCCATTTCCCTAGCATTGAGTCAGCCAGAAAATGTAGGTAACAGGTATGGGCAGAGATTTCCTTATGCAAGATAACTTCAGCTGCAAATCAGAGCTGGTATAGTTTATAGTTCTAAATCTGCGTCTGTTCAGGCTGGTGATCTCTCTGCCAGTTTTTTGTACAGCATCCTTTATTTTGCTCCATTAGTGCTATGATGTTCTTTCAAAATATTTTAAATAATCATTTAACAACAATAAGGTGTATTTATCTGCCTACCAGCTTACCTGCAGAATATCTCCCAAAGCTATTTGTAGATGAATTTCATGTCACTGAATTGTCAGAATGACTGGTAATAACATGCCATAACTAGTAAAAACATGCCAATCTACAGTGTAGCCAGAAAATCACTGAAATTACATGCTCTAAATATACTTTATAATAAAAAAATGAAAAGCAAAATAGCTAAAGACATAAAGAAAAGACTAAAATGTAACTCTCAGCACAGTTCAAATATTAGAAGATATACAGCAAAATAAAACAAAATTAAAAGTAAAATAAGAAGTACTCTAATGGCAGAAAATGAAATATATGTCATAATAAAATTTACATTAAAACTTCGCATGAGAATTTTAATTTCCTTGTAGAATATTGCACAAGAGGTATTCTTCAAGCTCCTGCTTTTTCTGGTACCATGGGACAAAGACTTTTATAGTCAGCTGCTGTGATCAGGGGCAAATCAGGAGAACAAAGTTGTTTTGTTTTCAGCTAGCAATAAGTCTTACTAAACATGCCTGGTTAACTCTAATCAAAAACATGCCACTCCTCAGAGTACCAGAGAAAAGTGTAGAATTTAACAATGGTGACACAGAGGCAGAGAGACAGTAGTGGTGCTGGTTCAAGCGCAAGGATTGTCGAGAGCCCTGATACTGCCAGTGAATGAGCTCCATCTTTCGAAAACAATAACAAACATAGCAGCAGGAAGAGAGGTGCTCAGCAAGAAATCAAACTGTTATAGAGACTAACTATCCTGCAAGGTGTTGTGGGGAAAGTCTGAATTCTGCAGTCAATTATATTTTTTACCCTTCAGAAAGCCAAATCCAGAAGCAGTGAGAGGCTCTAAACTGCAATTTCATTGCTGTTTTGCCATTTCTGTTAGTGTATTCCAAGTTCTTTCCACAGGAAAAAGGAAATAAGTTTTTTCATCTACTGTTAAGAGCCCTGGCTACTAGTAACAGTCTCAAATGAGTAAAAAACAAGTTTAATTTCTGTACAAAGGAAGAAACAGCTTTACAGATCCTGTATCTTTTCTTTTTTTTTTTTTAATCAGGATTAAAAAAATAATAATATATGAGATTGGATCTGAGATTGAAAGAGACTATCTTCCATTAGGAAGAAGCTGATGACTTATGCAGCCTTAATACCAATTTTGTGTAGCATAAATAATGCTAAGTGCTACTCTGCTGACTTCATTTGGAGAAGCCAACTTCTCAAACAGGAACAGAGATTGTGAGGGAAATGGCCTAAAGAGCAAGCCCTGCTCATCCACCTTTTCTTGAAAAAACAAGAAACAGAAAAACTTCAGGAGTACAGTAGCATTGTTTCAGCTTGAACCACACTGAAAGAAATTACTTAAACGCTTTTTATATATACTTATCCTCATTAAATTGAAAACATTAATTCTGCACAGTTTAGCTCGTAATACCAATCATTTCATTGGTAGGCTTTTTCATTCTTACAGAAAGTGAAGTCTCCCCAGGTGTTAGCTGTATTCATAAGTTAAAACGCAGTAATTTAAAAGGCAATCTTTTGTACCTTATCAGTGCTCCACAACAGACACTTAATAACATGCCTGATCAGATATGGATTTTAACCTCAGAATTACTAAGGCTCTAAAATTCTTCAAAGAATAATTTAGGATTTTCAATTCCCTTCTTATAGTATAACAGCTCTTCATTAAATAGTTGCAATTTTAACAGATAGACATAGTATATCATAGGCTTACGGACTCAGGGGCAAAGCAAGAAAAACATCTGGGGGTCTAAATCTCACTGGACTCATTCTTGAAACCAGAACTGCAGTCGTCTGCTATCTCAGTCATTTCCTAACCCCACAGACATTTTATATTTCAGCATGAAATTTCCACCAGTGCTTACAGTTTTGCTGGTGGGAAAGCCCAGAATCACATCCAACTTACAAGCACCAAGCAGACAGGTATTCAGCTACTGGGTCAGCTGTGTCAGGACCCAGGAGCATAGTGACAGTATCATAGAATGGTTTGGGTTAAAAAGCACCTTAAAGATCATTAAGTTCCAACCCCACTGCCACAGGCAGGGACACCTTCCACTAGACCAGGCTGCTCAAAGTTCTATCCAACCTGGCCTTGAACACTGCCAGGGATGGGGCACCCACAACTTATCCAGGTAACCTATGTCAGTGTCTCACCAATCTCATAATGAAGTATTTCTTCCTCATATCTAATTTAAATCTACCCTCTTTCAGTTTAAAGCCATTGCCCCTTGTCCTATCACTACATGTCCTTCTAAAAAGTCCCTTTTGTAGGCCGCCTTTAAGTAGGGGAAGGCAGCTCCAAGGCCTCCCTGGAGCCTTCATTTCTCCAGGCTGACCAACCAATACTCAAGGGCCCAGAAAAGATTTCAGATCTTAAGCAAAAAACTGCAATCCTTAAACTGCTGCCAAGCTTGTTGGCACAATTTTTTTGCCATCTGAATGATACTTCAGAGCAAGTCCAGAACTGTGGCTACAGAGGAAAGCCAAACAACACAGTTCCTGTCTCAAACCAAGGACTAAAAGCCACTATTCACTGTTGCCCACCCTGTATCTCCTGTGAGGTCTGGTCTGAGAAGGGCAGTTTTCAGTCATGTTGTGCAGAGTACATTCAGCACAAAACACAGGGTTGTTCACAGAAACTCAAGCTCAGAGTTTAAAGCCTCTCTTCCAGCCTTTCAGAATAGCACATTAACCACCATGAGCTCCTTGGTAAAGACAAACAAACCTCGTCTCCTCCACCACCATACAGCAGAGACATCTCCTTTGCCCTCACTTACTGGCTGTGCTCAGTTCTGCGTCACTCACTGTCATTTTCACAGGGCTCTGCTAGCCCAGGACATGGACACAGCAGTTCTTCCTGCTGTGAAATACTGACACATGTAATGGTTTTAAAGACCTGTGCTTCTAGTCCATCACCAAATACTAAACAGTGTTTAATGTACAGCCTGAGCAATTGTGTACATTGCTCTTGTTTCTTCTCTGACAAGTTATTAGTATTTGTAATAAATGTCACTAACAGAATTAGTTAAGTTGGAAGGTGCCATTGCTTTATCTGCAATGAATACTCAAAAGCACCATGTAGTTACATGATTACAAATAATTAAAGTACATAAGAGCAATATTTCATGGAATATATCTTTGGGTTATACACAAGTATTGCCATCACTTGCAGGGCATGAAAAGCCATACACTTCAATCACTAGAATCTCTTGAGAATTCTCTGTTCCAACATCCATATTCTATGAGAGCAGACAACAATATTTGACTCTAAATTGCATGGATTGGAATCTTACAACATTATTTCCTATTGACAATAGCAAAGCCGCAATTGCAAATTGGTGCTGTAACTTCAAATAATAACTTATCTTTAAGTTTTGAAAGCCATTTAGTTTAATGTTTTGTTTACAGTAGGATCACATTCTCACAATTCACAGAAAAAAAAAAAAAAAAAAACATTTTTTAATCAGGAATCTTTAAATGCATTCTGGAAAGTCATACTTACTTTGGATTAAAGGGAATGACCCTTTGCACGATTTAGGTTTCTGAAGCAAAAATCCTTATGACAGAGTGACATCTACAAAAAGAAAAACACAAACCATGCTAGAAAGTTCAGTTATGCTCATAAATAAACATAACAATCATTTTTAGACTGGTGCTGTCCAAACAGGCCTAAATCTGAGATTCCAAAATAATGTTACATCCAACTTTGCTCAAGTAACTTTCAGTTCCCTAACAGGTTTCCACCTGAGCATATATAGCATGTACTACTTTCCATCTATTATTAATTGCATAGTTTCACCTCACTCTCATAAATAAAATTCTGGGATAACTGTAAGATCATTTAAATAATTAGGAATTATTCTGTTGGAGTGACAGAGTGCATGTATTAGAGATGTGGGAGCTGTCTGCTTATTGTTTTTATATATTGAAAAAGATTGTCAGAGATACCTAGAACTGTAAGTTCTTTTAGACTGTATACTAAAATAAGCTCAATAGCAGCGGCAGAATGAAAAATCTGCCTTGTATCACATACTCTAGGGTCTACTAAGTTGCAACTACACTTTCATTTATTATAGCCAATGTTGTTAGACTATGTCTAGCAAAGTCATCTGGTGATTCCCAGTATCGCTATCCAAAAATATAAGAAACGCAGCATTAAAAGAGAAGTTTTCATAAGTTCATTCCTATGAGAAATCTTTACTGTGAATCATGCAATGCTGGGAAATTTTCAACTAAAGAAATTCTTGAACTCGATTAATTCCCAAAGTACTCTCTGGGCTATCTGCTATAACTGCTGTGACACTTATAAATTCTGTGTGCATATTCAATATTCTAAACACATTTATATAAAATCAGGTCAAATATATGTGATTCACGATGTTCACACTCTAATTATTTCACTGCAGACTGAAATACACGGGGGAAACTTACAGCATTCTTGAAGATGATAGACAACAAGCAGAAGGTAAGAAACAAAGAAATCATATGACAGCTAAAGCACCTGATTAAGAAAGGTTTTTGCCACTCTAAAGAGCCAGGTATAAAGCAGGAGAAAATAATATTTTCTGAATATTTATATCATATATTATAGCAAACATGCAATGGATACTAAGTAAGAATAAATAATCCTCCTTCTAGCTAAGTTTGCAGACAGTTATTTAACTCTGTGACAGCTGAGACACTAAAAAAAACACATACATAATTATCATTATCCTTTGTATCATGAAACAAAATGACAACAAGCAAGTTCGGACTTGTTGACTGGCAGGACATTTATTATAATAAAAGTAATACAGAAAAAAGTTGTTAATCCATGTGTTTTGCACATGGCAGCTCTGCCCTTTTATTTGCTGGGGGCATTATTATAACCATGCAACAGAAATATTTAATTGCTAACTCAATGCATCACTTAAATTGTTTCTCATTCCATAAAGGACCTCAAAATCACTTCAAGGATGATAAAAACAAAGCGTAAAGGTCAAAGAAATCGTGATCATAGAATCATAGAATAGTTAGGGTTGGAAAGGACCTTAAGATCATCTAGTTCCAACCCTCCTGCCTTGGGCACAGACACCTCATACTAAGCCATGTCACCCAAGGCTCTGTCCAACCAGGCCTTGAACAACACCAGCGATGGAGCATTCACAACTTCCATGGGCAACCCATTCCTGTGCCTCACCACCCTCACAGTAAAGAACTTCCTCCTCATATCCAATCTAAACTTCCCCTACTTAAGTTTGAACCCATTACCCCTTGTCCTATCACTACAGTCCCTAATGAAGAGTCCCTCCCCAGCATCCCCATAAGCTGCCTTCAGATACTGGTAGGCTGCTATGATGTCTCCATGCAGCTTTCTCTTCTCTAGCCTCAACAGCCTCAACTTTCTCATCCTATCTTCATATGGGAGGTGCTCCAGTCCCCTGATCATCCTCGTGGCCCTCCTTTGCACTTGCTCCAACAGTTCCTTGTCCTTCTTAATGTTGAGGACACCAAGAACTGCACACAGTGCTCCAAGTGAGGTCACATGAGAGCAGAATGGCAAGATCACTTCCTTCAACATGCTGGTCACACTTCTTTTGATGCAGCCCAAAGTACTGCTGGTTTCTGGGCTGCAATCTCACACTGAAGCTGGGTCATGCTCAGTTTCTTATTGACCAGCACCTCCAAGTCCTTCTTCTCAGGGCTGCTCTGGATCTCTTCTTTGCCCAACCTGTAGCTGCGCTTGGTGTTGTCCCAACTGAGGTGAAGAACCTTGCACTTGGCTTGGTTGAACTTCATGAGGCTGGCATCACATTTTTAAAATTATTTATATTTATTTTATGTGCTTGTATTTGCATTTATTCAATGCTTTTATGACATAAGAAATTAAGGAGGCTGAAACAAAATTTCTTGAATCTGAGAGAAGTATTCTAACCTCAGAACTGCAGTATAAATGGCAAGTACTGCCATCATTTACAGACAGCAATAGCTTCTAGTCAGCTTCTTAAAGCTGGACTGGAGTTTTTGAACGAAGTTGATTCGGGGCTGCAAGCAGGTGCTTAAGCTGTCAAAAGTGGTGGAACATAACGTTTTTCTGTATTTCCCCTTTATCCAAATATATGTGGCACTCTTACTCAGAGTACTGACTTCTAACACCACTTCAACCTGCATCCCAAAGCACTATCTTAGGAATCTGAGCTCAGCACCGTCACTCCAGGGTCTGGCCATCCCAGCCAGGTGCCTAAAATGCCAGAACTTCTGAATTCCTGTCATGGTTTAAGCTGTAAATCAGCCTCGCAGTTTGTTCACTCACCTCCCCCTCCTTCTTCCCACCCACTCCAAAAGAGGGGTGGGGGGGAATGGGGAGAAGAATCAAAAGAATGTAACTCCCATGGGTTGAGATAAGAGCAGTCCAATAACTAAGGTATAACACAAACCACTATAGCTACCACTAATAACAATAATAACCAGAGAAAAATACAAAGGAAGAGGACACAAACACTCACCACCCGGCGATCAAGCTGTGAACTCCCCTCTTCCAGGTTCCTGCCTCCAGTTTTTACCTTCTGGGCATGACATGCTGTGTTATGGAATACCTCTTTGGTCAGTTTGGATCATATGCCCCGTCTCTGCTCCCTCCTGGCTTACCCTCCTCCCTGGCAGAGCATGAGACTCAGAAAGTCCTTGGCCAGACCAAAACGTTCTAAGCAGCAAACAAAACATTGGTGTTATCAGTGCTGTTCTCAAGCCAAAAGTCAAAAACCAGCTCCACACCAGCTACCAAGAAGGAGAAAAACGACTGCTACTGCCAAACCCAGGACAATTCCCTAAGCCTAAATCCTCCTGAAACAGAACAAGATCTGACATTAGCCTTTCATAAAATATTTTATAACAATTTTCACTGTGGAAGCTACCTCTTAAGTGTGCAGCCAGACAGCCGAGTAATAAACAGGGGTCTTTTTCACGGCATTCTTCTCTTCTCTTGCTCATTACCACAGAAAGGATCATCTCCCTCAATCTCTCCAACTCCAACAATGCTCTTCCTAATGCAGTCCAGGATTCTGTTGGCTACCTTTGCCACTGGAACACACTGTTGATTCACTTTCAGTTTGTTGACCAAGACCCTCAGGTCCTTTTATGCAAAGGCACTTTCTATCCATTTGGTGCCAACATGTATCAGTGCCTGGAATTATTCCTCCCCAGGTGAAGGGCTTGTATCTTCTTTTGTTGAACTTCTTGAGGTTCCCACTCTCCCACTTTTTCCAGCCTGTTGAGATCCATTTGAATGAGAGCACATCCATCTGATCTATCAAACACTCCTCCTAGTTCTGTGCCAAACTTGTCCAGGTCATTAATGGATATATTAGCACAGGACCCAGCATCTACCTTTCAGGTATACCATGAGTGACTAGTCTTCAGCTGGACTTCAGGCTGCTGGCCACAACCTCCTGAAACTTGTAGTTCAGTCACTTTTCAATCCATTTCAGTGTTTACTTACCTAGTCCAGACTTCTTCAGCTTGTCTATGAGGATCTAAAGTATTAAAAAGTCTTGCTAATGCCAAAACAAACAATATCTATTACACTCCCTTCATCCACCAAACTAGTCATCTCATCATAGAAGTCCGTCTTTTGCTTTCTTCCACCCCTCAGAAACCTCTCCCAGTAACTACAACCTTTCAAATTTAATTGTGTGGCCTCTTGATGACATTGTCCATCTATCTCAGCACTAGTGAATCTTTGGACTGATACAAACTCTATCTGTTTAGATGTTCTCTAACCTGATCCCCCTCCACTGAGAGTCTTCCTTCCTCCCAACTTCCCCACTGATCTCAGAGACATGGGATGACATTGAGTACCTCACAGGCCTTTCCATATCCTTGTTCACTATGCTCCTAGATACATTCAGCAGCAGGCCCACATTTTCTCCGATATTTCTTCTGCTGATGATGAACCTGTAAAAGCCTTTCTTGTTGCCCTTCTTGTTCCTTGCCAGATGCAACTCCAAGTGAGTTTTGGCTTTCCTAACCAGGTCTCTCTATCCATGCTTGGACAGTGTCTTTGTATTATTCCAAGATCACTTATCACTGCTTCTACCTCCTGCATGTTTCCCTTTCATGTCTTCATTTTTAAAAGCCTTATAAATACATATGTGCAATGGAATTAAATTATTCATAATTGTGTGTGCTTATAGCTTCAGTGCAACAAAGAATTCCCAGTGCTAATCAACCCAGAAGTCATAACCCCTATATTAAATGCTTCTGTGGCAGTAATCAGCCAGTAGCATCAAATTAATCATGTTCTGTGGTGAAGAAGAAATTTTGTAGTTCCCCATTTAATCAACAATCAGTGCAATCATTTACAACCCTAGCTTCTGAGGTAGTTCCAATTAATCTAGCAGAAAAATCTGCACTGAAAAAAATAACCTGACCAGAGCTTTAGAAGTGGCAACTTTAGAACTGCTGGTTCTCTCACTGAAGTTATATGGTTGCATTAATGTTTGAGTCTGTACAGAAAGAACACTAGAATATCTAAAAGGTGCAAATACAATTGTCTTTAGGGAAGAACCACAGGGTTCAGCTCTTGTGATGATTTTTCCTTACTTATTTTAGGTAATATCTACTCAGCACTATTCAGAAATGTTTGCAAATGCTATCCTGTCAAAACAGCTATTGCATCCTTTTCTTAGACAATGGTTGCAATAACTCTGTTCATAGAATCATGGATAGGTCCCAGAAGGTTGCTCTGGAGAGTGTGCACTCCAATCCTCAGTTCATATCAGTTCCAACTGGATCAGTTTCTTGTAAGACTTGTCTATTTGAGTTCTGAGGAAATTCAAGAAGGGAGATTCCATGTGGAGACTCTCTGGGAAACATTTTCCTACATTTAACCACTTTCATGGTGAAAAAATATTTTTTGATCCCTATAACAGTAAAAATATATTTTAAATCTAATTGGATTTTCTCTTGTTGGACCTTGTGTCCTTTTTTTTCTGTTAATGGTGTACCTCCAGGGAGGGTGCATCTCCATCTTCTCTGCAGCTTTCCATTAGCTATTTGACAGCAGCACTAATATCCTTCAGTGTGCTTATGACAAACAAACAAACCCACCTCTCTCTCTTTCCCCTTGTATGTTATATACTCCATTAATTTTAGCACCATCTGATAGACTTGCTCCACTACATCAACATCATCCTTGCACCCAGAATCCAAAAGTACTTGCACAGAGTACTGCATCTTCACAGCTGATGAATAAAGAGGATGAAGAACTTTCTTACCCCGCTAGTTGCACTTATGTTACATTCTAGTTACTCACTTTTGCCTACTTAGCACTGGACTGGGTCATGCCACAATCTGGACTACTTTCCAATTCTAAACATTTAAATTATCAACTCTTTGTCTTAATTTATTTTTATTACATAATATTTTCCACTCTTGGGAAAAAACTGCAAGAGGTTTAAGATCAGTTTGATGGCAGACATCCTGTAAAACATAAGTCATGTATTGCCAAAAGATGAAAGAATAAATGAGTTTGCTTTTGTTGGCAGGTAGCTGAAGACTAACTAATGCCCCTGTTTTGATCAAAAAGCTGTGGAAGAAAAATAATTTATCATAAATGCCTGTGGTTAGTAGTTGTAGTTAGAAGCCTCAATTTGGCAGAAAACCCACACAGTAGAAGTGGGCTAGAGCAAGCATGCCCAATTCTATATATAGTCCAGTAGGGGATTGTTGTGGTTTAAGCCCACCTGGTAACTCAGAACGACGCAGCCGCTTGCTCACTCCCTGCCTTTTTCCTCCCCTGCTCCCAGGGAGATGGGGAGGAGAATTGAAAGAACATAACTCCCATGGGTTGAGATAAGAACAATCCAATAAATAGAGTATAACACAAAACTACTACTATCACCACCAATAATAACAATGATCAGGGAAATAAAAAGGGGAGAGAATATAAACTAAAAGGGGGAAAACAATAAACATAAATGATGCACAAAACTACTGTTCACCACCTGCCAATCAATACCCAGCCTGACCCAAGCAGCGATCTGGGCCTTATGGGTAACTACCCCACTTTATACACTGAGTATGATGTGCTGTGGTGTGGAATACCCCTTTGGATAGTTTGGGTCAGGGGTCCTGTCTTTTTCTCTCTCCCGCTTCTTGTGCCCCTCCTCAGTGGCAGAGCCTGAGAGACTGAAAAGTCCTTGATCAGGGTAAGTGCTACTTAGCAACAACTAAAACATCAGTGTGTTATCAGCAGCGTTCTCAGACTAAAGTGAAAACATGTCACTGCATCAGGTACAAAGAAGGACAAAAATAACTGTTACAGCTGAACCTAGGACAGGGATGGAGCAACTTGAGACACAAATATAAAGTATGCGTCATGCAAATAATTTACCTTTGCTTAAATTAAGGTTGAAGGATTCTTTGAATGGTTTGGTGTTTTAATTTTAAAACTTCCATTAGTCTTTCACAGACTTTCTGAATGATCTCTGAGGTCTCTCCGGCCCAATAGAGGAAGATCATTTGCAAGAGCTTCGAAACAGACCTCCTGTAAAACCACTATTAGTAGCATCGTGTGGATTAAGAAATTTTTTGTGTATCACCTCAGTGCATCCACTGCACTCAACCTCTTTTTTTAAAGTCTCAGTGAAACATTATATGATTTAAACAGAAAAGCAGCTGTCAACAGAAACAGACAAAAAAAAACCCTAATATTTTAGAATGCAGACTGTATGCTAGCAATAGAACTCAAAAGCTCACAAGCACTGTTTCGCACTTCTGGAGTGCCCTAGTTTAGTAAACACTGGTGAAAGAAAGCAGCAGTATTCTCTGTTATTAAGTACACTAGGATACAAGGGAGCATATAAATAACTCTCACACAATAGCCACTTATTATTTTGCAGTTGAAAGAAACTAACTCTTCAATAGTTTTTACCTCACAGAAATAAAAGCTACTTAAGGAAGAGCCGTTTTGGCTTAGGACCAGCACAGACTTTGGTGAGGCACTGGAGAGAATCATAGCGCTATATTTGTAAGCAGGAAGGACAAAACGCTGAAGGCCAAGATCTTGAACCTGAACGTTACCCCTGTTCCTACCTCTCAATGAATTACTGCCTTGCCATAAAGAAATCCAATTCAGTAGCTGCTCTGATGTCCAAAAGGCACAGACAGTTCCAGTGATGGACCAGGTCAGATATCCTGCTGTCAGACATGACTGCATGCTTATCACTCCCCTGTACACCACTTCTCACATCCACAAACCTAGGCTTTTCACCAGCTCCAGCTCCATGGACCAGAGCTCTAGAGGACCTCCACACCATGCAAACACCATTGCTGGTGACCACTTCCTTGTAAAAAGTAGATGCCAACAGCAAACTCCTTTTTGTTCAAAATTTACTGCTCTGGGACTTGACCTTTCTCTGCCCTCTGCAGCCTGAGAGAGTTCAGCCTCCTCTCTCCACTGTACAGGGCTCAAATAGCTACCTAAATGGTTGTTTACAGGAGGCTGATGCTTTCCCAAAGCCAGGGCAGCAAGCAGTCCATGCTTGCGCATCCTATAAACCTGGAGGGAAGAGGAAATACAGGGTACCCGGCCTCCTCACTCTGGCTCATGGTTCATTTCCGTAACACAGCCAGTGCTGCCTAGTATTAAAATACAATCCGTGGGAGGAAGAAAGGAGTAGAAATCTCCTCTGGTGAAGGAACTTCTCCAGCCACTACTGTACTAGGTATAAAAAGGCACCTCTTGCACGCAGGTTAAAAAAAAAAAAAAATCATC
>JANRGW010020147.1:0-17542 GCA_024733675.1 Psilopsiagon aymara | reverse complement strand
ATTCTTTACTGTAAGGGTGGTGAGGCACTGGAATGGGTTGCCCAGGGAAGTTGTGAATGCTCCATCCCTGGTGATGTACAAGGCCAGGTTGGACAGAGCCTTGGGTGATATGGTTTAGTGGGAGGTGTTCTTGCCCTTGGCAGGGGGGTTGAAACTAGATGATCTTAAAGTCCTTTCCAACCCTAACTGTTCTATGATTCTCTGATTCTATAGAGAGACCAGCTTTTCTAGCTGACTGAGCTTAAGCATGGATATTTGGGTTGAACAATCTTGGGAGGTGCCTTCCAACCTAATCTTTTTATTTATTTTTTTTTTTTGTGATTCTGTGATTATACAGGAAGAGCAGGGCCTGCATTTTTCTAAGCCAAATTTAGTGCCTTAATTTAGGCCGTTTTCTTAGTTCTAACTGGAAAGTTATAGAAAATAAGATATAATATTTGTTCATAATGTCATAGGAAATAAGTGACATTTCATAAAAAAACTTTGTTGTCCATGCCTTCTACAAAGAATGGTGACAAAAATCAAGCAAGATGTGTTTGGATTGTTTTAAACCTTGAATGTTAGTTTTTCATTAAGTCTTTCACGTTGATATTTATTTGATGACAAGTGTAAAGATTTTGCATCTTTTCTGCATATTTTTCTAAGTTGAGAATTAAAGTACTGCTCTAACTTGTTCCCCACCTTAGAAGAAGAGAGTTGTTTCGGGACATGGAGCATACGTATTAATTATAGCCAATAGTTACATTCATACAGAAAGTTTAGAAAACTTCCTAACTTGTGTTGGAATAAATAAAGCAGAGTTGTTGTTTTTCTTTCACAGGGTGCAAGAGTACAAAACACAGCCAAGAATTTAGGAGTGAGGGATCGAACACCACAGTCTGTGCCAAGGTAACTGATTGTTTGTGTCCTAGACCATGATTTTGTCTAGTTTGTGCCAAATTCTGTTCTAGCTGCTCTAAAGCTCTAACATTGACTGTATTGTGCACTAACTGGTAAGATTTGGCTTTAATGTACATAAAATCAATTATATTCTTAGCCACACAGTTTTACGTAATTAGTGGCAGAAGTTCTGGATATGTAGCACTACAAAACACAGCCATTTTTGAAAACTGAAGTCTAGTTCATACTAATTATGAAAACACCGGAGTAAGTCTTTCGTCAATTGTGATGTTTAGTGGTTTGAGGGAAAACTTCATAACTAAATCCATAATCCCATTTTAATGAAATACTGTAATGCATTATCTCAGCAAAATCATCTCCTGGTTGCTTTTAGAGATGATATAGTCTTTCTTTGTCTCTTTCTGAAACATCATTAGAATGAAAAATGCTACTGCTCTATATTTATCCATCTTTTTTAACGCTGTGATGGATTGCAGGTACCTGAAATGTTTCTTAATAAGCACAACGCTTATAAATGAAAACAACCGAACAACAGTGTTCTTAATTTCATCTTAATATATGGATTTATTAATCCAACTCTAATTCAATCTTTTTTTTTAAACCAGTTTAAAACATAATGGGTTTTGTTGACTAACGATGCTGTCCACAGTCTCATGTAAAGACTGTCTTCTGGATTCTGACCACTAATACTCACGAACTTTTTCTTACACAATTTGCTCCCCTTTTCTTTGATGTCCCAACTTCTCTCAGTAGTGAATCAGGATACTACTCATAATGCGCTTGTAACTAATCGCTGCACGTGGTTCTATGCCTGTGCTTGATCTGACTCTAGAAAAGATGTGCACCTTAAGTGTCCAGGGAATGAGTAAATCTGAGTATCAGCTACTGTTCTGTTGATGAGTAGCAACATTTGTTGGAGCATGTACACATCTTGCATGCCCCATAAAAGACATTAGGTAAGATCCAACAGAAGTACTGATTCTAGAGTAAATCTGTCTGCAACAGAGCCATTGCCTTTACCAGCAGATGAGGGCATCCCTTCTCCTAGTAATGATTAGCTTAGAGGCAAACCAAGACCAAAATTGCCTGACCAATTGTCTTGCATTGTGAGAATCTAAGGCAGTAAAAAAAACCCATTTTATTGCAGTAAAAGCTGTGAGAAGCTTTTTTGTATTTCGGATGGTATGGTTTTGAACTTAAATGGGCTCCTTCTACATGATATAATCTTGAAAACAGCCAAGTAATTTTTACAAACCAAACTTTTCCCACCTCTAAATGACAGAGCATGTATCTAGATTCAGCTTTTGTGATAAAGAAAAAAATCTAAGTTCTTACAAAGGAAAACTAAGCTATGAGACATCTTTTGGCTTTGCCTCAGTTGAGAAAGATCACCTCTTTCCAGCTAACACTCCCACAACATAGCAGTGAAAAGCTGAAGAAAAAGTATGAGATCTCCTAGAACATAGATGCATCCAGCATGCTTGCCAGTCAGCAGCAACAGCAATGTCACAGGAATATCTCATTGCTCTCAGTGTTCAGGGCATTTAGTTTACCATTAGCGATATGTCACATAAGTCAGAATAGCCAGCAGGGGTGTAATTTTGATGATACTGTGGGTTCTCAGTTCTTCACCTTGAAAAGAATTTTACCATTACATATGGTTCTGTTTAGCATCACTTGACAGTGTTTTCAGTTCTCCGTGGTTGCCACTGCTTTCTGTCTTTTCTCAGCTGATCTGTTTGTACTATCTCAGATAGTTGTTCCATGCATATTTACCCAGAACAGGCTGTTTCTACTCTGTCATTCCTCAGCAACTGTACCTCCTTAGGGATTTATGCAGCCTTGTTGTTTGTTTGTTTCATAATTCCCATATATCACTTGTTCTGAAGACAATCTTAATGATCACCATCTCGGTCTCAAGAATACACAGAACTTGGGGCTCAGCTTTTCTGCACATGGTTCCAGAGAAATTAGGTTTTGCTAAAACATCACAAAGAAAAAACATCACAGAGAACTAACCTTGCTGCAATTACTTTGAGGAGATTGTCAGTAATTTTACCTGTCTTTTGCCAGCTTTGAATATTAGTGCTTTATCACACTAGCAAAATCAAGTAACTCAAGCTGTGTTTATTTTACTGACCATACTTGTCTGTATAAAATCAGGCCATCTTATTCTCTCATTGGTATATAAATGGGAAATATATGTATACTGCCTTATCTATGCTCCAAACAAACACATTGGTGCACAATGTGATCTTAAATGATCATGTTTCTGAATCTGCCAGGTGATCTTAAAAACACATCATGGTGGAGGTTTGAGAGCAATTGCTGTGTGACTGACAGAACTGGTGCTCCCCATTCTTACCATCCATGCTTGACAATCACTTCCAGTGAGAGTCAGAGAACAGTCATTGAGCACATGGCCGTTGTGTGTTATCAGTATCCTAGATTAACTCCTAGGGGAACTGAAATCAGAGAACAGCAGCTATCCTGCCCTGCTCTTGCATGGCCACAGGATGCTCTTTCTGAGAGGATATGACTAGAAGTTGAAGAGCATTTTCATACTCATGAGGATAGCCGTACATATTGTGCCTCACATAATGTCAGTAGCTGCTAAGAAGGCAGCAGCCCATTAATCTTGAATTGTTTCTGGAGCCAAGCCACATGTATGAACTTTTGTTTTCTGTGTTGATTTGTAGTATGAATTTGAAATTTATGATGAGTTAAAATGGAGTCATATAAATGTGATGGTTAGCAGGCAAATTTTCAAAATATATGTGGAAAACTCGGATATCCTGAGCATCTTGGGGAGAGACTTTTCATCAGGGCCTGTTGTGACAGGATGAGGGGTGATGGTTTTAAACTAAGAGGGGAGATTCAGGCTGTATGTGAGGAAAAAATTCTTTACAATGTGGGTGCTAAAATACTGGCACAGGTTGCCCAGAGAGGTGGTGGATGCGCCATCCCTGGAGGCATTCAAGGCCAGGCTGGATGTGGTTCTGAGCAACCTGATCTCGTTGAAGATGTTCCTTGCTCATTGCAAGGGGGTTGGACCAGTTGACCTTTGAAGGTCCTTTCCAACCCAAACTATTCTATGATTCTGTGATCTTAAATATCACTAGCCCTCAAGCCACCGGACAGTTCACAACCCTGCCTGTAGCCGGATTTACCAAACCTGCTATTTCTATTGATTCAGTATTTCAATATCTGAGATTCTTTATCATTAATGCACATGCTTTATCATTGTCTTTTCATTTCTTCTGATGCTTTTTTCTCCTTCCCATGCTGTCCTTGGTCTCTTCTCTTTATTGTTCCTTCAATGAGACACTTTCCCTGAGGAAAATATGTAATCTCCAAATGAGATCATGTTTATTGCTGCTTTTAATTGCTGTGCTTGCAGCAGAGATACTGTATGCTGGACATACTTCCAGGACAGAGAGCCTGAGGTCAGAATGGTTGCTGTTTATTTTCAATATTCCTAACATTAGGGTGAAGTTTCAAACACTTGCTAATAACCAAGTCCATGCTGAAGGGCTTACCAGAAGTTCAAAAACCATTATAAATGAAGGAGTGGCTATTCGATTCTGTACTGAGATATTAATATGAACCACATCTTACTGCTCTTGCCTTCATACATGTAGAAAGGGGGTGAGGGAGGGAGTTTAAAATCTTAGTACTGGCCTGTCAGGTATCTGACATCTGTCTTAGGTCCTTCAAACAGCATCAGTTTTATAGGGAACTGTTTTAGAGTGAGGTCTGACTGTACCGTACCAAACCAAAATTGGAGGCAGTTGTGTTCACCAAGCAGCTTTTAAGATTCAGACATTCAGAGCAATGATCAGTAATTGTTTTAGTGGAGACTTTGCTTTTTCCAGAACTGGGTCATCAGCGCAGAAATATGAAAAGTTGACTAAATTGGAATATCTTTATTTATAAGATTGCTTCTAGAGGTGTGTTTTAACAATACCACTTTCATTGTAAACTTTCATGCTCATTAATAAAAATTTACTGTTGTTATATCAGTGTTATTAAACTGAATTCAGTCTCTTGTTTTGCAGTGCAGGAAGTCTTAGATTTAGTTTGTGTTCCTTGAATTTACCCATTTTAATAATGACCAACTTCTCAGAATAACAATTGCTTTGGTTTTTGTCATTGTCAGATTATACAAGCTATGCCAGCCACCACCACCTGTTGGAGAAGAATGAGGAGAACTGCTCCAGAAAATTCCAATAATGACCTTAAGGATACTGGGACTATATGACAAAAATCTGACTGCACTATAGCAGTGTGTGTGCCTAGGGCTTTGATAAATAGAAAACCCATTTACTCAGGGTAAAGAAAGAAATACCCTAAATATTCTCTATTGGCAGTGAAAAAAAAACCCACGCAAATAACTTCTAAAAAGTATTTCTGGAATCTGTGCATTCCAGCCTTATGCTACTAGAACAGGAATCTTCCTTGGGAATTTTACACTGGAATCTAGTTCATTTGATGTGTCTTGTTCAGCCACACAATAGGTATAGCCAGCAGCTGGAATACAAACGTCTTGTTTGGAAAGAATGACTTCACTTGTACACTGTACAGAATGTCTTCTTGTAGAAGGAATAAAAGCCTAGATAAACTAGGCTTGATAATGAGCACGCATGTCATACAGGGCCTTTTGCACTGAGAATTTCTTTTTTTCCATTTCTATCATCATTTTTCAGAATGGTGATGTTACTGTTACAAGTATATAATGTGAGGTTTAAAGGTGGAAGAATTGTGTTTAATGGCTACAGGCAGACTACTGCTAGGAGCATGTGCTTGTGATCAGTAAACTCAATCATGTCTTAAGATGCCCTTTGTCATACTCCTTTGGAAAGAATACCTATATGGCATATGAGGTGAAGTTTTGCCCCTTTTTCAGTTGCCATTTTAATGAAGGAGAAGAAATGTAAGATCTTCATCCATAGTTAGACTGATTTTCAGACTCTATCTAGTAGATGTTTTACATTATTGAGACTGCATTTGAGAGTTTTTGCATTTGAGAGTTTTCCAGAGTTGTGTATATTCTTGTATTATAGTGCTATAGTAGCAAATCTACAGAAGGCGAGAATGAGGCAGTATTGTTATGTTTAACTGGAAACGTCTGTGGTAGTTGAAGCATAGTTTGGGGGGTTGATGTATTGTTGCATTTCCTGTATTTTGTCAGAACAGTTTTTTTTATGGGATGTCAGTTCTTTTGGAGTGGTAATTGCTATAGATTTATTTTGAAATTGTAATGAATATTTAGAGGGACCAAGGAAAATGTATCTGCATTTGGCTATTCTTCTGGCCGAATAATTTTCAAAGAAGGTGTCCCCAGATGAGGTTTTGTATGTGAACACATTGAAACAAAAACTATATTCTGAAATAGTTCTACTTGTAGCAGCTACGCAGTCTGTTAGAGCAGGACATACACTGTCTGAGTAAATATTATTTTCTGTATGACAGCGGCCTATAGATACGCTGTAGCAATCAAACCTCACAACATAATTGTTGAATATTATCTAATTATTTATGAAATCTTCAACAAATATATTAGTCCACAATTAAATAAGCGAGAATTCAAAATGAGATGTACTCTTGCAGAGAGTGTTTTTATATAGGATATCTAGGGGACTTGTTAATTTTCTCCAAAGGAGGAATTAGAGCTCCTACCTTTTTCACTATTCTTAATGTTTTTACACAGACTTTAACTTTGCTAAGAAAAGAAATATTTTTATATATCCACAGATATATATGTCTGCACATATACATGAGTTTCAATATGTATATATTTATGTAGTCATATCAGTTACTAGTACAATCTTAATTATAAAATGTTTGTCTTAAACTGTGACAAAGATATGCAGTAATGAACACTTCACTAATGATTTCACCTTTGTGCTTTGAAGTTTACACTTTCAGAGTTACTGGAAGCTGTGGGACTACAATCTTTTCGATTAAAACAAACGAAAATAGAAAACAAAGTTTTACTCTTTAGAAATTACACATTTGTCTAGGGTGACCTAATGCATGTACGTAAAAAAGAGTCACAATTTCTGTAGTTGCTATTCTAGTCAGGATCTCAAACTTCTGGATGTGGTTCATTCAGAGAGGCAGTGTTGGCTCTAGTAATTCCTGCTTCAGGCAAAAGCACAAAAAAATGGTTCAGTTTCTGCTTGTTCAGATATCAGGAGTTTAGAGAAGCCATAATCACCTCATGCCAAGAATGGTGTCAGTGTGAGCCCAGCTGCAAGCTCACATCTTCCTGTGAGATTTGCCCACGAGTTTTGTTTTTTACTACAAGGCAGATCAGCTGCCAGGTGCATGTTGCTGCTAATCCTGTATAATACAAAATAACCTAGAGGACAGAATCTGTTGCATGCACATGCATTATTGTAATAAGTCATCACTTTTTATTGCATTGAAAATGATAGGAGTGCAAACATACCAAAACAGTCTCCCCTATAACACAGCGCCTAATTCTTTTCATTGTTAAAACATGGGCTAATAGGCATTTGTAAACACCGAGGGACAAATACTTACGAGACAGTCACTGGGCAAATATTTTAGCCGTTGTTTCCGTGAGTGTGCGTCAGAAATCCTGAACTTTTGGGTTTCTATCTCATTTTTTGTTCCTTTTTTTTTTTTTTTCTTTTTTCTTTTTTAACCCTCAGAGGCAGTTCTCAAAACCTTGATCGGCACTGTGAGCTTCATTGGTGACCCATACCGCCAAATAGGTGTCTGTTTAGCCTGGTATCAAGGGGGCTGAGAAACTGAAGCCCTGATTTTCTGAGATTACAGGTAGCATGTGTAAGTACAGGATTGCCAGAGGAAAATGAGCATAAATGGCCCACTGACTGTCTATGGAAAGTGGGTGACTAATTTCTCAGAATTTCCTTTAAAAGCCAGTGTTCGCTTGAAACATTGTGCAGAATTTCAAACTGCTTTTCCCTTCCCTCTGTTTTCAGAGCACATTCTAACACATCTGGCTTCTAATAACATTAGATGAAACTTTAAGAAGCCCATTCATGAAGTATACCTTTACATACGTTCATTGTTATTTGTTTGGTATAGATGTAGCAGATGTATTTGTTCCCTATGCAAAGTGCACTTGCAGAGCTAAAAGAAAGAAATCCATTCTCATCATAGTATTATGTTTATCCTGTCATATTTTTTTAGGTTTAGAGGTGACTGAGAGTGATGATTTAAAAGAACTATAACACCCATAGCTTGTTAAATCTTTGCTTCTGCAGCAACAGATTGTGCAGCCTGTTTTTGCAAGGATGTGTTGTACTGGTTCAGGGAAAGCATTCTCTGTGTCATTTTTACTTTTTCATCCAAGACAAATCTTCCGGGAATAAATTCAAGGATGTAGAGGTATACACTACCAAATACTGACTACCAGTGCTAGTCTCTGGGGTTTGTATAGAAGATGTAACAGCTGGGAAGGGAGGCTTATGGGCCCAGGAACAGTGAAGTCGCCACAGGCTTCATGCTTGGAGAAAACTAGATTTTGATTTTAAAGTAGAACTGATGGGGTTTGGCCTATCTTTGTAACCATTATCTATGAAAAATGGGATGCTAAACAGTCTTTATGAGATGAGCATTGTTTCAGTATAGTTCCCCAAATTAGGTGTTTCATAACACTTATTTTCCTTGTAGATTGCAAATGTAAATGAATACAAAAATGTATCTATTCCAGTTTCTAAATGTCCAACATGTTTGTGTTTAGAGATCCATCTTAAAGTAAATATTCCTGCTATCAGCTGAACCAAACAACCAATTTTATGTCCACTGAGAGAGCTACAGTCTTCAGTGGCCTTTTAGGTAGTTTTCACTGGGGGTTAGGAAACACATCAGGTTTTCAGTTTGGTTTTTATTTGTTTTAATGCAGTCAGTAGTGGTCAATACTGCTCTTCTACTGGTTTAGAGCCAAAACAATTAAATGTAAGTTGATGAGGATTTATAGTAATCATACTTAGTTCATTTATCATCTAATGGAAAAAAAAATGAACGAGTTTTATTGACCTCTTTACACAAGCAAACAGCAGTGATTTTTTTGTTTTATTAATTCATTGTCAGATGTAGCGTGTGTATGTGTATATATATATTTCAGACAACTGCCTGAATGTGAGTATACACATCATGGTTAAGCATAATGCTCAAAAAAGCAAAGTATCTTTCATTTATTTTCATTTAAATTGTGAAATCAGTCTCTGTAGTATATACATATTGTTCCATACCCTTTGTGTTGCAGCTACTTCTGCCAGCATTTTATGCATATTTTGCACCATTTTTAACATTATGAAAAGAGCTAATACCTTATGTACTCTATCTCTGTACTTGTTGATAAATGCAGGTAGTGTTTTTCTAAATGTACTCTAGTAGTACACTAGCATTGGTAAATTTAGATGCACAGTACATACATACGTGTCTCAGGATACATGGGGTTTTCATCATTAGGTTTTGAAGTATAAGAAGATACTGAACTCATATTTTTGTATGCTGACAGTTGTGTAGTTTTGTTGTTTTTTTGGTTTTGTTTGTTGGGTTTTTTTTTTTTTTTTAAATAGATTCTGTATATATCAATCAAGTTTTCCTAAAGAAATGTTACTACAAATGTTTCCCTTTTCCTGCTAGAAGATGTTTATGTTTTCTTGTTGTGTATGTATAAATGAATATAGAGCATGCCTAGACATGCAGATGTTAACACCGGTGAGAAATTTTAGGTTGTCTAGAGGCCAGTCAAGTAGTCATTTCTTATGTTCTACTCCAGAAGTAACATGTCCGTCCAAGAAATCCAATATGGCTATAGTGGAACTACCTTACAAATAACTTCTGCTTCAGTTACAAAGTCCAATAGTATTCAAAGTAGCTGGAACATTTCTGAAAGTACTTAGATTTAGACTTTCATGCAAATTTCCACAACATCTTTTCTGTACTATGTACCAGATTTAAAAGATTAAGTGGCCTTACTAACTTCTTCACGCCCTGTATATAGTGTATGTACTTGGTTATACTTGCGTTACACTTTAAAAATGAACTTAATTTCTGCATTGAATATTGCACACATTTTTCAAATGAAGGAGTATCTTGTTTGTAACATCTCATTAAACACAGGAGAGCATTACTGCTTTGAAATACTATGTGTTAAGTACACAGAATCAGTGAGCTTTTGTTTGGAAGCAGGCATACTAGCAGCTCTGTGGGTAGTTGAGCTTATCAGAAGTAACCTTTGGAATTTAATGTTAAATATCCTTGAAAACATGGATTTAAATTCCTTCTACCTTATTTTGCAAAATGCCTTTGTAGCATACCTTGAATCAGTTGCTGTATTGGTTATGTGTTAAACTAATCCTGTGTACTTTTAGATCTATGGTTTATTTTTTTAGTCTACATATTAAAGACTGGAATGGTAACAATGTATTACAGACTGTCAGACAGCAATAAAACCATTCATAATATGACCGCTGCAAATCTCTTTTATTTTTAAGAAGTAAGTTGGGGGTAGGAGGGTTGGGAGGGTTTTGGGAGGAGGGTCTTTAACCCTTTCTGTATGGCTGCGTAGGAATTCAGCTGCAGGAGAAGATAAACTTCAAGAAATAGTTGTTTATAATACAAATCTCTTCTGAGAACCCAGGCCCAATCTAGATTCACTGCTGACAATTAAAATATATCTTTATAACCTGTGGAAAGTTGAAGCCTGCATGAACACCAGTCCCTGGCTTTGGGCAGCTGTATTTTGTGAAGGCTGGAAGAGACAGCCATGAAAATCCCTTTCTGGCCCCACGGTGCCACTACTGCCCCACGAAGGTCCAAAGCATCCACTGTTTCTGGCATTCCCTTGTCTGAAGTCTGCAGTGTGAAGGTTTCGTCATCTGTCTACTGCTGTGCAAAAGGATTATCTGACGAGCATAGAAGTGGAAAGTTGCACTCCTTGTGTTAAAACACCACTGCTCTATAAATGATTGATCCTTTAGAGGAATTGGGAACTGGTTCCCAGCTGTTGTTGGGATACCAGGGGTTTGAGGAGTTGCACTGAATGGTTCTTTTGTCGGACTGAAAGCTGATGAAATACTAGACCTCACTGTGCAGTTGTCTCCGTGTCAAGTAAGTTCTGATTTCTACATGGTGGTTGTGCTCAAGACCAAGAGAACAGTGGAGGTAGGACCGAAAGCAGCTGCAATGGTCTGTCAAATCCCTTTTGTTTTCCATCTTCTGCTAGCAGGATGGAGGGTGAGCATGAAAGTATTTCTGGATAACTAGTCTTAAAATGATAGATTACTCTTCCTCCCCCTCCTCCCCTATTTTCCCTTCCCCCGCTTGTTCTCCTAAGTATTCCTCTCTCCTTAATTTTGTGAAGGAAGGCAGCATGGAAATTAATGGAAGTATTGAGAAGCAGAAGTGACCAGATGATTTCAAATATGGCCTGCTTTTTATCCACCATAATTGATGTTTCTTTTTTCCAGCGCTCCTCATTTCTGTGGTCTTGCCACCATGAAAGTCCAAAGAATTATTTGATCAGTGTACATGATGGGAATAAGTAGTGCTTTGAAATGACTTCTGAGTGAAATAACAGTCACACCATGGTAGTTACTTGGCTGTCCAGTAATTTCTCATATATCCTGAGAAAGTATTGCTGCTATCATGATTTGAAAGTCAAAATTTCTGCAGAGGGACTTCCTATGGTCATACGAAACACACTGTGAATGCAGTTCAAAGAAGATAATGTATCTTTGCCTCACATCAAAATATGTGTCAGCTGATCTTTAAAAGTAAAGACATTTAGCACTTCCTTTTAAATGCTACTCATAAACTTACTTCTACTGTGTATTTAATTGCTTTTTTAATGGCTCATTATATCATGCAGAAACAGGAAAGATGATGCTCATACTTTGCTTATACTAATGAAGTGGAATAGCTAACAATTAATTACTTAATTCTTGCTTGCAGAAATCTTAATTCTCTGAAACTGCTTTCCCAGAGAGTACTAAATTCTGTTTCCCCCACCCCTTTCTCACCCTGTTTCTGTATACTTTTTCCTCTGTGCAGCTGCCAAGCTCCTGAGGACAATATAAAACTCTAACTGTCCCAACAAGCCTCCTCCCTGCATCTGCTGGCCATGGCGCTGGGGCAGCATTTCAGCTCAGGTGTGAGCAGCCCCTGCCTCCAGCCTCATCTCCTGGGTACACCTTGAAACCTGTGTTATGGTAGTTTCATCTCTTCTCCTGTGTTCTGACTGGACTTCCTGGATGGGTGCTGCACCTGATTCAGTATTTTCTCTTGTCTGATCATCCTTGGACTATCAATGGAGCCTGTTACTGCCCTGGTCCTGCCAGGGGGAGGCCACTGGGCTGTGTCCACCCACAGGCCCTGCTTGTCCCACTGTCAGGGAGCGAACCTGCTCTCCTGTTCCACACGAGGCACATCAATGCTGCTGCAGGTTTTGCTATGGTCTAACTACTGCTGGCTTCTGATGCATTAAAGCAGATTAATGGATTAGAGTGCTCCCTGGGGGGAAAATGCCCATTTCCAGTCAAAAGTTGATGGGAGGACTCTTCCATTGCTAAAATGGAATGATAAACACATCTTGGGATGAAGGTTAGCATCCAAAAATGTATCCCTAATTTGTTGAAAAGATTTGAAAATGCATCTCCAGAACATGGTAAGATGAACAAAAAAATGAATATTGCTTACTAAGGGGGAGTGCAATGTAAGGCAAGTACTGATCAGTGTCAACACAGCAATGAAATGTCCCAAAGATTTGACTTCAGGTTTTTCAAGTATTTAACACAGTTGATATGTTACTAAACAACTACATCTTTAATAGAAGACTCAATGTAAAAATTCTTAGTATTTTCCCTTGGATCCAGAACCTAGGGCAGGAGGGATTTTAACATCTGGAATAAATAATTGGTGTCTTTCCTTGTGAAGCACAACAGCCTCTGAAAGTAGGAGGAAATTGCACTGGATATATTCTGGGAGCATAATCAAATAAAAAGAACACCAATCAGTTTTGATTCGGCTTTCATTTAAATGAATAACTGAATTTTCATCGACTACAGAGAATGAATCCATAATACTGGGACTATTATGCCCTAACCAGACTAGCTTGAATGCTTGTCAGTGTGTTTAGTTCACCTAATTAATGAAACTATTCATGTCTCAAGACAGAAAGCTTGACTGGAAATAAGAAGCAGACCACATGTGATCAATGGGATTTTGTCATCAACCAGCCATACAGGAGGTCTAATCAAACCAGTGCAGGGCATGATTGCAAGCAAATGAACATCAGTACTACATTAACTAAAGTCAGTGCATCATTGAGAAAGTTGATGACAAAGTACCACCCAGATTAAGACAAAAATGATGTCTGATCCTGATTAATGCTACTCACTGACATTGTAATACATTTCAAAATGCATGGAGTGACAGTTGAGTTCAAATTCAAGCCAAAGTGAAAGCCTGATTGAATATTTAGCAATCTGTTAGATGTTGTTCCTAAACAAGAAAATACATAAAGTTTGTATATATTAAGAAGTAAGGTAGGTGTTTGGAATTTTGACAGCACACTCTGGAAAACTGGGAGCTTGGGAAAAACAGGGAAATAATTCTAACAATGTATCATTTTTAAAGGATGTTTGTGAACTTGGTACAGACAGAATGGACAGTAGGCTTTCATTTCTGGACTATTTCCCATTACTTTGAGAGAAAGCATTAATTTTTGAAACTAGTGTGGGACTAAACCACATTATCTGGACACTCATCACACAACACTCATAAAGAGAATCTCTTTTAGTTTTAATCCTTTAAAGAAACAGAAATTCCCTCCCTAATCATAGCTCCTTTTTTATTCCTAATGTGAGAAATAGTCTCTATTATTGCTCTGTATTGTCCTCAGTAACAAAACAATGTGTTAAAAGAGATTTTAAGGGGTTTTTCCCAATATATATTTTTTCTCTTATTTATTAATTTATTCTCTTAATTTAATCAATTCATTCATGCCAGGTGAGATGCCTTTCAGAGGAACATTAGAAGTTAAGATTCAAGTCACACTGATGTTATGGACCTGTTGTGCTTTCGACATTTCTCTTGAAGACCACAGTCTGTTTGAAGTTTCCTACAGGAGCACTTGTCCTGGTGGTGAGCAGTCAGGCAGAGATGACTGAAGATGACTAACTGCTTTCTATTCAGATTGTGGTAAAAATGTACCCTGTTTCCCTTGGCGTTTAGCTATCATCTAAAGGAGCTTATAAGAAAAAATACAATTCAGTGTAGTAAAAGTAGAGTATTTTAATTTTTAATATAATAATAATTACTGATGGCATTTCATATATCTGATTGATAGTAAACCAGGAAACAGATATTTTGTACAAATTAGAATTAAAGTGGAACAACTACTTACATCATATTTTAAAATGGTAATAAAGTCTGAGTAAGAAGGGCAGAAAAAACAGTGGAAATTCCTACTTTGTCCCTAGGTATCCTTAATATTTGAATTTGCTTCAAGCCACAGCAGATCAAAAGAATGAAGATGTACCCCTCATTATAATCAGGATTTCCATAACATTCAAAGCAGTTAAAATTTTTCTCAAATAAAAAATTTGTTATAAACTGAGGAACTCATTCTACTCTTTTTCCACTCTCTGAGTCCTATTTGTGTGTTTCCAAACACTAATAATCCCTGTGAAACTTCCTTAGAGCAAACTCAGTGAGTAGGCCAAAGAATAAACCAGCATGGAAAATGGATTCTGCCCATGTTCAAAGGAAGGAAAATCACAGGTGCTGAAGGCTTTTCAAATGTCCTGAGCTACCACCATTTTCTATTTCATTCAGTGTTGGTCCGATGTGTGAACAGGACGGTTGCTGAGCAGGGCTGTTGGTGGAGTGTGGAACTACAAGCTCTGCTGGATTCTTTCAAAGTTGTGGTATGTGAAAGTAGGTCTGCTTTGACCAAGGTGGAGTGAAATAGAGGAAATGTGATTCCCTTTCTTGTGAAATTTGCTGTTCGGATCACATACAGGACTGTCAAATATGCTGACTTTCTGTCAACCTGGATGTTAACAGTCAGTCTACTGAAAATTAATCTGCTATCTATCTGCATCATGAAGTGACAGCTGTGCAGTGCTGGCACATTCAACTGTTTTCAGGCAGAGGAGAGTATGATGTTTAATTTGGACTAGAAACTTCTGATTGCCAGGCCAAAACCTCTGAGAATGTTTTTACATCCTTGCAGCACATGGACTAGTATTGTGTGCATTAGGTCTTCATATGCATGTGCTCCAGATCAGGCCTGCTTTGTTTGCAAATCCTGGAAGCACTTAGGTGAGTTAGGTATTTGCCTATTTGCCCTAGGCATACCCAGCCCAGAGCTGCAGTCTCCCAAGGGATGTTTCATCTGGGCGGGAGCCATCCAGAATGTTTAGGCAGGCTCACAAGCCGTTTTGAGTAACACCTTTGGACTTAATAATTGACATCCTGGTATAGGTACTAAAGTTGTAGTTACCTGAAACCAAAAGCAGAAATTCTGTCCTATTTTTCAAAAGTGATTTAGGGCTGAGTAATCAGTATATATATATATATATAAACCATATATATATTATGTACACACACATATATATATAATAATACATATTCAACTGGTGTTAAGATCTGGATCAGAAGAATAAATCCAGCTTTGGACTTGAACTCTGACATGCAACCTGGCTTCTATTCATTAATCACGGGTGTCAACAAATGCTAAGTTTCCAGGTATACCAGTCACTTCTGAGAACAGAACTAATGCTACTGTTCCATTAGCCAGCTCTGATTTTACAGTGAACAACTAAGTTCTTCTGATTTACAGCAAGAAAAGTCTTAAATCCCTTTTATGAGACATTGTATTTGGATACTTATCATGAAGACAACCCCTTGTTAAGATTTCTAAAACCTTTTCCAAATTATTTCCATGGTAGTTATGCATCAAAAAAGTTTTGAAAATCCTACCAGGATACCTGCACCATTTGTAAAAAGGTAGCTTTAAGTCTAGTCTAGTCTAGATGCATATAAAATGTAAGATGAAGGAGGAAATATTCATGGTGTCAGAAATTTCCTTGAGAATAGAAGTGAAATACCAATTCTTATAAAACCCCTTGATCTTTGATTTAGGATTTTCCAGTCATAAGAGCAGTGCATATTTTTTTCATACTCACATGAAGTTCCAGTATTTAATATCACCAAAACGACAGCCTTTCACTTGTAACTTAATTCACTATATGTTTGTCTAATCTGGCTTGAGTCACTGCTGTAGAGACTTTACCCCGTAACTGCCAATCCCAGTGTATAATAAGTTATATTTAAATCCTTTCTGTCAAAATGATCAGTTATTCGGAGATTCTGGTTTACATTCAGAGCTTCCTCTTCTCCAACCTCCTTTCCAAATGTCCTCGAATAATATAAATGTCTCTTCTAACCACCTAATGGCAGGCTCTCTGTCTGGCTCCCACCCACTGCAAACCTCATTACTCATGTTACGTTTGTACCACCTTCCTAGGTATCTCAACCATTCAAAGATTTGTTAAAATTGTGCATAATCTGGAATATCAGAACCCAAGTAAGGCAGTGATTCTGTTGAAGCAGCAGGGATAGAACTGATCCCCAAGAAGTATTCCCTGAGAAAAACAAAAGGCACCATAATATTCTTTAAAGATTGTTATACAGTCATCATATTCATGACGTTCAGCCCTCTTGATATCACAGTATTCTTAGATACATGTGAAAATGTTATATATAGTCTCCCTGTCCTATTGCAGGATTGTAACTAAGCTATGAAAGGAGCATAGCAATGGCAAGGAATGAAGAAGTCTTGGGTCAGTTTCCAATCACTAATGTGCACTTTAGATTTTACTTAAGGTAAACATGTAATGCATGGAATCTTTTTTGGCTTCAACATCTGTAAAACATGAATAATAATACTCCTTCAACCTTAAAGGTCTTTCTATTTCTGTTCTCTGTTTCTCTATATGAAAGCATGCAAGCTCTGCTTACAAGCATCTGTATCCAACAGGTTAATGCCAAACAACCTTTAAAGTCCTAGTATTTCCACCAGTAAAATTCCATAGTCAACTGCCTGCCTGCCTGCCTGTTTTGGGGCACCCACCAAACTACACAAGTGTCTGTCATTATGTAGTAAATCATTTAACCTCTTTACCTCTTTGGAAACACAGAGTAGATATTCTCCTGCATATTTTGCTAGCAGAAGTTTTCTTAGAATACATGTCAGATCAGAGCTCACACACAACCGTAAGAGTGAGGTGATATAGCCAGGTCATCCTCCAGCAGCTAGGGAGTCCGCCCACCTGCGCTTATTGATTTTTCTAGCAGTAAAGCACTATATACAGATACATGAAAGTGGGAGGGAGAGATCCATATCCTCTGGACTTTCTAGAGAATTGATAACTTTTCAGGTTCTCTAACTGAGAGAGGGGGTGCACTGTTGAGTGTCATGGTTTAAGCCCAGACGTAAATCAACCACACAGATTGTTAGCTCCCCCCTTCCTTCCCCTGCTCCTGGAGGGATGGGGAGGAGAATTGAAAGAATGTAACTCTCACGGGTTGAGATAAGAACAGTCCAGTAACTAAGGTATAACACAAACCA
>JANRGW010020145.1:0-14358 GCA_024733675.1 Psilopsiagon aymara | reverse complement strand
CAAACTGCAAAACCCTAACAAGCCTTTTGCTCACAACTAGAGTGAGGCTAAGACAAAGGCTGGATTGCTCACATGTCTCTTAACTGAAAGGAATGCTTCCACATTTACCAATACCACACACCTTTTATTTTTTAAGTATTCCTAATCAGCCAATAATCACAATCTATTAATTCAATGTCTTTTTCGGATGTAACAATATAAGCTTGATAAATTAGTTACATTTTATTATGGCTCTAACTATAATAAGGTAAAATTATGTTATATGAGGACAGAGAATGTGATCCAAACACAGAGTAACAAAGGGTTAAACATGGAAAGACATATCTGCATTTCCAGTAGCAAAAAAGCCAACCATCTTTACTCCCATATAAATCAGTATCTAAACTCTTTTGCAATTGATACTTTTCAGTTTCTTCTGCTGCAGTTTTCCTTGATTTGGGTGGAGGGAATATGAAATTAAATTTCTATTTGTTTTGATCTGTAATTTTATGAAAATATTTTTTCCGTTTCAATTCTCCATTTCACTTTGTGCTATTTCTCTGTTGTTGCTGCAGCATTTCCCAATTTAGCAGTCAGTTTCATTAATATGTTTTTTATTCCCCTTTGCCGAATGCAAATGAAAATGTCACATCTAAATTTAACATGGATGCTGGAAATATGCCCCATTTCAATTTCTCGTGACTCAGTGCATTTACCATGTATCATCACCCCTTGTTAAGAGACCTTCAAGTCACTTCTCAGATCCATTCCTGAAGATGTTTTTATTTAAACCAACTCTGAAGTATGCATGCAAAATGAAATTTATCCTCTTATGGTGACACTAGTGATAGTGTGAGCACACAACCAATTATTATTAAACCAGAATGTATTTCATGTATTTACTGTGTAAATCATTTATTACTAAAGGAATCTAGGATACTGAGGATGTCCCTGATCTGCCCCCTCATACCATAATGCTGCATAGTCTTTCATTGAAGAAATTGGTTATGCACTGTGAAGAATCTTGTTGCTTGTGCCAAATAGGAATTTATGAAGTAGATACTCTGTGGGTGATCTCAAACTGCTTGTAGCATAGTTATAAGTGCCATCAAAGAAAATAATTCAGCACTTGTGGTTTAACTCAAGACAGCAGCTAAGTTGCTAAAACCCAGATAAGACTTCAGGTGTTGCTCCGCATTTCATTGGGTTAGCTTTGTTCATTTATTCATATTAGGTGATATATTTCTATGTTAATATTGTCTTTGGCTTTATGGAAATCATGCAATTACATGTGAAAATAGGTCATGTAAGGTAAGAAGGCAAAGGTGTTGCTCTAAACAAATGAAGTAAATAGCACAATTTAAACCCATCTCTACATGTCATTTTCTTATAACAAGAATCAGAGAGCTTTCTAGATGCTTAAGCAAATGTGCTGATTCTGAAAGTTCATAATACCAATAGCTTGAAGATCTTCATAGCAATAGTATCACTGTCATAGACAAACAAATTTAGCTAGATATTCTTCTGTATCATGGATGTATTACTATAAAATCAATTGCAATGGATTTTAAAGATGATATCAATACCCCAGAGGCAATTATATCAGTGCAGTTGGCATAAAAGTCACATATTTCATATATGCAATCTGTTTCTAAACAGATCCTAAGATGCACAATGTAACGTGCTCCTGAGATGAATCATTAAATGTAATACAAAAGGCTTTGAAGACATCTTTTTTTAAAAAACAATATTCTTTCTGAGAAAATCAAATTTAGCACTTAATTGAGAATGCATGCCTCCTTTTCTTCTAACTTAAAAGGATTTCTGACCTGAAATGATAAATGTCTGTGAGTCAGCATCTTTGGAAAAAGTTGGTGTAAGGGTCTACAAAGGGTCTTCTCTTGCTTTTTTGCAAGGGAAGGCAGTCTGACAGTGAGGCAGGCAGAGACAGCATCATTTTAGGACAGAGGGACCATCCTACAGCATCGAACAAGGACTGCAAGTGCAACTCCTATGATGGGCTTCAAGATAAGCCCCAGCCCACAGGGTTGCTCCTGGCTCTCTCACACAGCCATACCCTCATATGGTCCCAGGTCCCATGTCCGCAACACATCAGGGTTGACATCTGGCAAAGACAGCCAGGACCCTGGGCAAAAAGAGGTGTCAGACCATGTTTATGCCCTAAGGGAAATGAGAGATAGATAACAAATAAATTGCATGAGGTTTTTGTTCTGTTTTAGCAGAAACTACTGTGCTTTTTGTATTTTGTTTATGTGTTAATATCTCTGTATCAGAAGCCACATAACTAAAAATAAGGCCCGATAGACTGTCAGTTCCACAAAGGTGCACTGATTACAGAGCTCATCTTCTCCCTAACACACGATTTTACTGGAAAAAAATCTTGCAAGTGGTACTGGAATGGCAGCCCAGAAGAACCAAATCTTCTGTTTATTCACTGAAGAGAGATAATATGACAGAATCTGTAAAAGCATAAGAGACCAATGTATCAGCCCAAAAGTAATGGACTGTCTTTTGGGCTCAGAGTAATCCATCTGCTGTGACAGTACAGCACCACGTTCTCTGTTGGCAGTGTAAATACAAGTTGTTTGTGCAGCAGCTGGGAAATTTTTTAGTACCTTGCCAAAAAGTACTCACCTGGTAACAGTTTATAGTAGCTGTAACTCAAGCTAAATTGGAATGTTAAGTCCACATAATATTTTTCTTTTAAGAGTTATTAGCCCAGCTTTCATATTGGAAAATTCTGATGTTGGTCAAACTATTCTTTCAGAACTATGTCACAAAAAATACATTATTTCTAAGGGAATATTGCACCCTGGTCATTAAGAATGATCCATGTATTTCCTGAAATGAACAGGTCCCTGAGGCATGCATATATTCACACTGACATCTTAATACCTATTATTTCAGATGAGAGGGTAGGTCCCATCACTGATGACATCTCTTCCTTCAGAAGCAAGTATAACCCAGTTCTGGTTTTGCCATCTGACTAAAAATGAAAATTATATATCTCTACAAAATATGGTGAAAAAAATTATTTTTTTTTCATAAATTGTCCTGAAAGACACAGCTAGAAGAATCCAGAAACATCATGCTTGGAAGCAGTAGCAGAAACTATTTTGAGAGGACAAGCCAAGATCAAAGAATTTTTGCAGCCTTACAGGTAATCTGTCACATAGTGTGAGTCAGCCATAAACTTTGACATTAAAAGTTTGACATTCAAGCTTTGACTATGGGTTAAAGAGATGAATCTAGCAATTCATCATTTTAAGTAATTACTATACTAAGTCAATGTTGCTTGTATTAACGGTGCTTATAAAAGCGCTGCACATTGCTTTATACAGAGACAAAGACATGTTCTCTGCTCCTAGTACTGGCCAATGGTGCACTCAAGAAGGTTCAGACTTGGAAAAGAGGTGTTAAGAGCTGATGATGCTTGTAAAGACAGAGGGAAAAATCATAACTTGGATTGATGCAAGCAATCAGCTCTGTAGAAAGGAAAACTAGAATACTCACACAAGAGATACTTATTTATTCTTTGAACATAGATTGCTTGAGCTTCCTTTCCAGAGTCTGTGGATGCCATGACCAAATGGGAATAAAATTTGAAGTGTGCTAGTTAATCCTTGTTATTTTCAGCTGTGGGAACACAGTGTGTTAATCAACCCAAGAAAGAGGCATATGCAAAATGCCCTGTAATAGGCATATGCAAAAAAAAACCAATCATTCTGATTCTATTTTTGTTCAGTATACAGGCAAGAGTGGAAATGAGGAAATCTTAAAGTGCAGATAGCTTTAAAATGCAAGTAGTATAGACAGTAGGAGTGGATAGAATAATGAAAAATCTTGTAATAAAATGCTAGACAGCAGAAAGCACAGTGCAACAGGACAGTAAAGATTAGGAAAAAGCAAAACAAGTCACAGGACTGTAGTTCCTGTTACATGAAGATAGTCCTGTCTCATTGTATGCTTGCTGGTTTTGAATTGTTAAAGTGTTGAATATACACTTCTACCAGAGAGACAAAAATTCTTGCCTGAAATTTATGCTTTGCTGAATGCTCTAAAATTGTGGTGTTATGCATCTGTTTGAAAGCTACTACCTTTTTCCGTTTTTTACTAGGCCTTGTGGCTAAAGATCATGCTGGTTTTGTTGGGGGTTGGTTTGTTTGTTTATTTCTTTTCATATGCAAGACAATGATTTATTAAAAAATAGAAAATGAAAAACAATAGAATAGAAATTATTCTGTGTCTTTTATTGTAAATATTATTTGCTTGCTGGTATTCTGTTGCTGAAATTGTGTGTATATGTCTATCATCTCAAATATAGCCATAGGATAATTCAGGTTGGAAGACACCTCACCCCTTTACTATTTTCACAAAAAATTTTTTTTTTTGTATTAGCAGAATTATGAACATAGGGCCTGAAATCCTTGGACTGCACTTATTTTGTGTAGTATTGAGGTATAATATCTAAAGCAGTTAATTTATTTCTCTGACTCAAATTTTTACAAGATTTCTGAATAACTTGATAGTTACGCTTTTTTTTTATTATTATTATTCCTACCAATGGGCAGATTTTTAGAGCTATATTTCTCCACTTTCTTTGTTAATTACAATAAGAGTCCCCAAAGTGAAATTCTGAAGTTGCATGACTTTTCTTAGTCTTGATTCATATTCTGAGCCTGAAACTGCTCTAAGGAATACAATAAAGTAATTCAGTTATAGCTGAACTGTTACATTCATTGCAAATAATGGAAGTCTCACTTTAATACAGTCAAGGTAGGTACCGATTAATTCCTAATTATTGTGCTCATTATTTTAATCTTTAATTGCATATTCATTAATTAGGAAGCTTCAGGCATATGTAATAATGGCTTAAAATACGGACCATTAGCAACTGTAACAGTGCATTACATTTTGCTTATTATGCAAATGATTCTAGATGTCCAAAATGCTTAGCTATTTCTAAGCACATATGAAACATGCTGTTCAACTGTGCACAAAATTGGAGGATGATAGAAAACAACATTCAGAAGTGCTACTTCTGAATCCTGTTTTTTAATAATTCACTCTGACTTGTCCAGAGAAACAGTAAACAAAGAACTAATTTAGTATTTGCTAGTATGATGACCACTAAGAAGAAGACTGCTAGCTTAAGGATTTGATTTTCTTGAGTGATGATAATGATGGCTCTCTGCATAGGCTGGCTGCCTCCTGTTTCTCTGTGGTGACAAAGTCTCTGACTGGATTTTTATCTGCTCATTAGCTGAAGATTAAGGTGATACAAAGAACTAGATGTCTCTTTGTAACTCTGTGCATGCAATTGTCCATCTGTTTAGTGAAAGCAGTGACTTCATTTGGAATCAGATTCTCAACCGCAACACGGAAGACTTTACTTTTTATAATAAATTACATTTTTCACTAGAATTATTCTTGCTTCTAAAAAGTTTAAAAGGCCTGTTTGGATTAATGATTTGATGTCATAAATTTTTTTTTAGAAAATAACCATAATCGTTCTGCAGTTCTCTGCTCCATAACCTGTGAAACCCTGAAGCCACTCGTTTTAGACAAAAAGAGCATGAATGTATTAATATAACAGCCCTAGCAGTTGTTGCCATTAGAATTCCTACTGACATCAACAGGATGCCCCTCATATGCAGTCTTACAGACAGGGTTATGTCTTCAGGATTAAGTCTAAAGATGATACTTTGAGTCTTTACAAATCATAACAAAATTCACAAGATTCTAGCACCTGTAAAACACAAAAAAGTCTTTGACTGTTTAGACTGTATAGAAGATAAACTCTATAGGCAGTCTCCTTGGAGAAATCTAGTTTGTGTTGAGCAACACCAAAAAAAGTAAAGTCATATAAAAACAATTCTGCCATCTACCACTGGCAGCTTGAAGGTGAATCCTGTCCCCCAGGTCTCCCATTCTCATCCTGCAGCTTCCACAGCTTTCAGTTTTCCGAAAACTGTACAGTCTCTCTTAGATCTCCCTCACAAAAATCTATCTCTGTTATCTCAGAGGCTTTGCTGAAACCCCTCAGAGCTCCATCAGCCATATTTCTGCTTCTACCTCCCTGCTTGCTAGAGCTCTCCAAACCCTCCAGCATTTCTTGGGTCAGAAGACCTCAGCTCCAGCAATCTTGGGGAGGCACACATGGATCCCACCCTTCTGGAGGAGTCCAGTCGACATGGAGCACCACAGCCAGCACAAGGCAGCCCAACAACTTTCTTTTCTCTTGATTACTCATGCTTCTTTAGCGGACTTGAGCAGGCAGCAAAGAACGAACTGCAGGCAAGCCTCCTGGGCTTGTTCAGGGAAAGATATTGTAGTTCACCAAAAGGATTGTTAGCCACTGGATCAAGGTGCCCAGGGAACTGGTGGAGTCCCACTTCCTAGAGCATTTTAAAGACTTGTTGGTGTGGCACTTAGGGGCATGGTTTAGTGGTGGATTTGGCAGTGCTGGTTTAAAGGCTGGACTTGATGATCTTAAAGGTCTTTTCCAACCCAAGTGATTCTATGATTCTATAATTCAAAGAGGAATGAAAATAACTGAAGGAATTAGAATCCTTATAATGACATTCTGGTTTTATTTTAATTTAACTTGTTGCAAATTACTTAAAAATATTTTGGAAGTCTATAAAATCTAGTTGCAAGTCAATACCAATGCTTCTCTTTACAAAGGATGCCAGGGAACGCTTTGCTATTTATCCAAATACCTCTTTGGATAAGGTGGAGATGAAGTATGAACGTCTCTGTGATCACTTTGCATTGTACTTTACAGCTGTTATGTAGCAATACATGTAGGAAACACCTTCACTGAATGAAGGTAGAAATGTGGGAAAATATCCTATGAAAGTTAGCTAAGTCTAAAGATCAGAGGTCACAGTTTCCCGCTAAATTTCTTCAGAGAAAATTAATTGGATGGCACAAATGGCATTTCATTTTTGCTGTTTCCTCCTGGGCTGTGTTTCTCTGAAGCTGGGCAGTAGAAATTTAAAGTTGCCTGTTCTCTTCTGCCTGGCTGCGTACTGGCATCAGAATGTGGAGAAAATTCTAGGCTGGGTAAGACTGGGTATGCTTGGAGAGTAAAAGTTTCTTGACCAGGAGAGGCTGAGACTCAGACAGAGGAAGAAGAATGGTGCCCTTCAAGGAAAGGGAGAGAACCAGAAAGGAAGTCTGCTGAGAAAAAGGAATATATATATATATATATATATTCACACACATCTATAAATCCATATATATATGCATACATATGTTCTCGCAGAGATAGAGGTTGAGGGGATTGAGATGTAATTACTGTTACCTAAATACCTGCATAAATGTTGTTAGACTTCAAACGAGACAGGAGGAAAAGAAAGACTGTCCCTTCAGAGACACAGTGGTCTTGAGATAGGAATCCTCTTCTTTTTCCCTTCTGTCTCATTCTAAGGTTTCTCAGTTTTAGGAGCTTTTCAGATAAACTCACAGGTACAACTTGAAAGTCCTTTTCATTTACTTGTTTCAGACAGTCTAACGATTAAAGATCACAAGGATCTGGTCCTGTCACACCAAAAATGTGTGACATACCAGTGAAGTTAGTGGGAAAGGTTATTTCCTGATTACTAATGGTGCTACATTATCGTGTGTAGGGACTGAAACCTTCATCTGGGAATGTTTCTCTGTGACAGGAGAATCTCTTTAGGATTCCCCAAGCTGGAAGAATCTGTGTCTGACCATAGGTACTCTTTCTTTTTTTAATCTTCATCTAAACACTACTTTAATACTGCTTGGAATTGTAAATGAGTATTTAAAAATTTATTATATGTTATAAAGTATATTGTATTTTAAGAAATGAAAATAATTGTAACATCTGTGTCTGTTTTCTAAGTAAGTCTGGCCTTATTGTTGAAGAGCACACTTAGTCCTGCAAAACAGATAATGTTTAAGTTCTCTAAAGATTGCAATTGTCCCCTTAATTTCTTAACATTCTGTTCACATTCAGCTTCAAGTGAAACAGATGTTAGATTTAGTTGTTTGTACTCTGGAGGAATGAGTTATTTTGTGTGACTATCTGCTCTAATTCAGTACCGACATGTTCTTCTGAAGTACTAAGTACTAACATTAGCACATTGAATACTGATGTATAGTCCAATACTGATCTGTAGGAGCAGACAGTCTTTTACTCAATGAGTTTGGATACTTCCTTGAGTGCCCTACTTAAGAGATCCTTTTCTCTCTGCTTTATATTCTTGTTATTTCTGTGAAGATGGCAGGAATTCTACAGAACTTGCTCTTTTATCTCATGTCCATATGCTAGTGATGCCACAGGCCTACTTGTCAATGCTAAGCATATCTGTTAATTTCTGTATAGTTCAGCATTTTATAATCATATAATCAGTCAGACCTACCTAATCATGAGCTTAATAGAATCTTTCTTTTTAAGAAATTCAAAATTAAGTTTTCTGTAATCTTTTTATTGCATGATAGGTGCAGTGACCTCCTATAGACAAAGCAGAGATGCTAGAAAACATCATACTGGATGGAAATCTAAAGATTAGCATCACTGCCCCTGATGAAAGATAAGCAAAAAGTCTCTTAGAAATGAAACTGTTGTACCCTTCATTATAGTGTTTGTATCTCATGCTCCACCCTGGCAAAGCTCATTACTTAGGCGATCCAGGCTTCTTTGGTTTCTTCATTACCCTTACATATGTTCCTGAACTATTTAGGTTTATCTGTTCTTTTTTTGATCCCTGCAGCTGATTTTTCAGCGAAGACACCAGATCTATTTCTTGATGGAACTGCGATTCTCTATCTGTTCACATAGGGCATTTCATGTAGTTGAGCTGCAAGATTTGCAGTACTTGTGCTGAGGTGTTCAGTTACCCCCCTCCCCCACTTCTCTCTGCAGTATGCACATGAGGTGATCTATTCAACCTCTTTGCCTTGCAGATGCACCCTCAATTGCCATGTAATAACATCTTCATGTACTCAGTAACGATTTTGCCCTGTTCATGGAATTACTCCAGAAAACTGTGTTTCCTTTCAGTATGCATTTTAACATTTCAACATTGTGAAGTATCAACACATTAGCTGGATATCCAACGTATGGTAACTGCAGTCAGCTCTGCATGTAATGTTCCAATTTCCAGGCAGCTACTAACATAATTTTTTCAAAATTGCTAAGCATACCATTAACATTGTAGATGGCCACCTGGCTTTTTCAATCACTTATTTCACTCAACATCCTTTCAAGATTTCTGTTTCACAGTGCTATACATCTGCTCCTTAGTTTCCTCTAAGGAAAATCTTTATATAAACAGTACATGCTAAAACACTAAACAATTACATGTACCTGTCATAGGAGGAAATATAATTTTTATTGTAAAGCAGCACAATAATCACTTTCAAACTTCCACACGTGCATTTATGCAAAATTTATGCTTTTTAATAATGTTCTGGGGTTTGCTATCTTTGTATGTGTGTCCCCCTTGTTTTCTATTTAAAATAAAGGGCTTATGAGGTATTTAAATCATATAGTAATGCCTTTGAAAGAATAATCTTAGAAATAAAAAGAGGAGGAATGTTTATAATTCTGTGCAGTTTTTCTCAAAGGGCCATTTTGCTATAACATCCTACAGAACATTGCTTTGCAACTCTCCTTTGTCTCCATGTTTGATGCATACAGTATATTGTCTTGATACAAGAAGAGAATTCTCTGTTACTTGCCTAAATTAGTTCTATGCTTCCTATTCAGGTGTCAGTCATTCCTCTAGTAGCACTTCAGAAATTATGAGCTTGAATTTTGGTGATTTGTGGTCTCCAAGCAAAGTCTTAGGGTATCACGAGCTTTTATCTGGTGAGAGAAATGGCTTTTCTGATTTTCTATTTTTTATCACAGAAGGGAAATATGTAAGTAAAAATACTTTGAAAGGAGCTTCTAGCTCCTTTATGGCTCTTGTAAATACAGTGAAATTCAATTAATATTGATGTAGCAGGTGAATGCTCTGCTTATACTTTTAGGACTATGTAATCTGTTACTATAGATCTACCTATTATAATCCACTGGATTAAATGCAATATACTAGAGTAAATGTAGTGTACAGGTTAGGGAACCTACAATAATGATTTCTTAATCTCTTCTTGGCTATAAGTGCTTTCAGAAAAGGATTTTACTGGCAGTCCTTGTAACAAAAATGCACATACCTATAATTGCTTCTTCCCCTAATTAACACTGCGAGAAAAGCTTCGTTCTAGAAGCATAGCCTTTAGTCACTCTCCTTTCTTACTGCTGTACTTTTACAAGACAAGTATAATTACTCTGCAGCAATCTACCATAATTACCAGGAAGTGCAATATATTGCAATGGTACTTTCAGAAAACAGAGATAAATAACACAGTACAGAATAGCAGGAAGTATTTTATGCTTACCGTATAATTTATTTTTCAAATGTCATAGCTGTCAAATATCTCTCAAGTTTTATTTGCAAATGCATATAAAAAGACAATTATGAAAATCCTACTCTACATCCACAGGAGTTTCAGGATCTATAAAACACGAGAGAGAGAAATCAGTATAAGAAAGAAATTGGATGAGACAGTTCAAGGAACTCCACTCCACTTTCCATCTGGTTTAGGTAGTATGGATTATGGCTTGAGGGAAAGGCTGCAGAAACAAAGCCATTCAGGCTTTTCATTTGAACAACTTTGCTATCTTTTACCTTACAAGCAAGAGGGAAAAAGAAGAAAAAGTTTTGAGATGAACCAATTTTGAAAATATAGATTTGACTTGTGATCCCAGCCCATGCTGAAAATTAAAAGGTCTGAGGTTCTTAACCTCAATTTACCTTTGTTTTCATTTAAAAGCTACTTGCAATTTAATATATTTTATCTGGTCAAAACATTACAACCAATGGTTGGGCTTTTGGACTGCACTTAAATGTGATACCAAGAAGATTCAGTTAACCTGAATTGCTCCCCATCATTTTGTGATTATTTGGTGGTTCACATGAGTGCATTCTCCATTCAGGTAGACGTAACACAAGGACTCTTAACTATTTTGTGACATTTTGTGACAATCAGAACTAGGAATTGCTGTGTTGTCTCTCCTTTTGGATGCCTTTAGGTTTTGATCGTAGTTTTCAGGGCTTTAAACTTCTATTTAGAACTCCTTTTTTAAAACAAATACTCCTAGCCATCTTTGGTGACAGTTTTCTGAGTCAAGAACACTCTGATTCTGCCTTGTATTCAGAGATTTAGCTTCTTACCTGCTAGAAGTTATGTTCCTGTAGGTCAGTCTTAGTGATCTTCTGTTTCTTTTTACATCTTCTCCTCAGGGTACAGCTAGGCAGCCGGTTACCTGTAGGAAAGCTTTGAAAATCTTCTATGTACTTAAAAAAAACCCTCAAACAGACAAAAAAATAACCCCTAAAGTGGAATAATATGTGAGAATATATCTGCTACAAGGGTTTAAAATATATACAAGTAATCTTTCGTCTTCCTGGCTCTCATTCAGATTTGCTTATACACTCATAGTTTGCTACTTAGTTGAGAAAGCTTTCTTTCAATAGAGACTTCACTGAGTAGGACTGAAAAATGTCTTTTGTTTTCCTGCCTTCAGCAAAATTTTAAATTGGTTTTCATTTAACAGAGAAAACACTGTTCAGCACAAGCCAAACAGCATGTTATCAACATTGTTCAGCCATAGCCAGGGCATGAAGAGGCTGTGATGTGCAGAGCCCAGTGTGCTGGCATTCACTTCCTCCATCCCAAAGGTCCAAAGATACTATAAAATTTATAGTACAGAATTACTTCATCCCTATAACCCAGGGAGTGGTGAAGGCATTAGGACTAACTCTGACATAGAGTTGCAAATATTTCACATCACAAAACATATTAACAAATACGATACTGTACAATAAATTCTATTCTCTGCCATGGTCATAAGATCTGAAGGAAGAATGAGAGACTTCAAGCATTTTTTCAGCCAGGAGGGTATTGCAGTGGGTTAGGAAATGGTAAGATGAAGAAATTATATAGGCAGTACATGCTAAAGCACTCTTTGTATACATACATTTCATAGGAGGAAATAAACCTTTTGTAATGTGAAATATTAGCAATAATTCTGGGGTGAGAATCTCCATCTCAACAATAGTTGGAGCTTTTCCAGAACATTTAAAACTCAGTCTAATGACAATGGTGTGGATGCCAAAATTCCAATTAACTTTTACAGTTTTTGACCAAGGTTGGAAGTCATATAATTGCAAATTATTGAGAGTGCATCTTTGTCTAGGCCAGAATTTAAATTGTACTATGATTTTTAGCAAAATGTAAGTATATTTTGGTCCCAAATCCAAAGCTATTCAGCTTGTGGGTTTTTTTAAATAAAAAGAAATCATTTTGTTATCATAACTCCACAAAATTAATTTTTTTATGAAGAACCTCATCTCACTGGGTTAAAAGAGCACGTGTATTTCAGAGGAAAGGCATGTCAATTTTTTATATTAAAGCCCACCAAAATAAAACTTTTTTGCAAATGTCACCAAGGTCTTGGCATGATCAATGGAGGATTTTACATGTGACATTGAGGAACATGAAGACAATTTATGAATTTGTTTCAAAGTCAGAGAAGGTTGTTAAGAGACTACAATCTTTGTGAAGGTTTAACTCATGTTTAAATTTTTAAATTAAGTGAAAGTCTGGAAACACAAACAACTGCTCTTCTTTTGGGAAACTTTGCTGAATTTGCTGTTAGCATTTGTTCATGATATTTGTCAGATGTTCTATTTATAATTGACTTATGAGTAAAGGCTTGTCCTATTCAATTTTACAATGAGATTTAGGACTGCAGACATATATTTATGATTAGCTCTATAATTTCATTCAGCATTCTTCTGTATTTTCAAGTGTGGTATTTTATTCAAGTTCATGGAGAAAACAGAATCACTTGAAAATAATTCAGCAAAATCCAATTTCAAGGGCATAAAAATAGGTCAATGCTTACACAGTAAGCCTTCCATCTGTAACTACAATAACGCACAAGCTGCTAGAGAATATACGTATACGTGTCAATGGAATATGCTACTAGGCCAAATGTAAACAAAGAGTGTTTACATGTAACTAATCATATTGTATTTCCTTCTTATTAATTCCTGTAAACAACACTGAAGGCATGATCTGAAAGTGCTGATGCATAACTCTTTGGCTGATGTGTTGTAGGCACAGTCAAAAAATTGTACAATTGTTAGAGAACAAAGTCAGGAAGCCAGGTTCTTTCATTCAACTTTTCAATGATTTATGCTTTTAGTTTTGCAGCACCTGATGGCAAATGGTTGTTGCTAAAGAGGCATAATATTTCTCCTTTATTCCAGTTCACAAAGGTAGGGAACAACCGAAAAATTACAACCTCCTGATAGCATACAAGGTGTTTGACTGTCATTCTAGAACTATGATAATCCTAATTACTGATACTGCATATGCAGATCACATGAAGAAACTTCAGATAAGCAAAGAATGTCAAAGGGAAGAGGTATTGAATAGTGATGCTTTTACGAGGTTTTTTGGTAGCCCTTGTATGAAAAGTTACTGGTAAAACTAGAAAGCGGAAGTTTCAGGGATAGTTGTAATATATGGAATTTGATTTAGAGCTGATGGATGGACCACTCTGTGGATCAGGAATTGTCTGTGGGGTCGCACTCAGAGATTTGTGGTCAATAGCTTAATTTCCAAGTGGAGATCAATGACAAGTGGTGTTCCTCAGATACTGTTATTGGGACTGGGTTATATTTCCCCTTTTCCAGCCAGCAAGAACTTCACCATAGTGGCATGACTTCTCAAATGTGATAGATAATGTCTTGGCAATTACATCCACCAGTTCCCTTGGCACATGCAAATGCATCTCATCACATCATCTAACCTTATGCAATTCTTTCATTCTTTTACAGCCTTTTTTGTTTTCTTTTTGTTTCTCTTTACACAATAGCACTAACCTCCTTCCATGTTCTAACCTCCTTCCATGTTCTAGTTATTTGCTTTCTACTTGCTGAACTTTCTGTTCAGCCATCATATGCTGTGGGAAATGAACTAGACAAACAGCAAGTTACAGCTTCAAAAAAACATATTTCAGCTAATTTAGGCATTGCTTGGCAGGCTCCCATCAGAGAATGCCCTGGAGGTCAAGTAGCCTGGGTAGTTGTTGATCTTCAAGGACGTCATCCTCAATGCTCAAGAGCAGCCTGTTCCAATGCACAAGAAATCAAACCAGCATGACAGTGGGCCAGTGAGGATGATCCTAGGGCTCCTGATGGAGCACAAATGCAAAGGAAAGTGCACAAAAAGTAGAAGGGGGGGGGGGGGGGGAAGGGGATGATGATA
>JANRGW010020144.1:13521-34520 GCA_024733675.1 Psilopsiagon aymara | reverse complement strand
ATGAAGAGTCCCTCCCCAGCATCCCTATAGCCCCCTTCAGATACTGGAAGGCTGCTCTGAGGTCTCCACGCAGCCTTTTCTTCTCCAGGCTGAACAGCTCTAACTTTCTCATCCTATCTTCATACGGGAGGTGTTCCAGTCCCATGATCATCCTCGTGGCCTCCTCTGGAATTGTTCCTACAGTTGCGTGTCCTTTATATATTGAGGACACCAGAACTGCACAGCTCTCCAAGTGAGGTCTCCCGAGAGCAGAGTAGAGGGACAGGATCACCTCCCGTGACCTGCTGGTCACGCTCCTTTTGATGCAGCCCAGGATGCGGTTGGCTTTCTGGGCTGCGAGCACAGAAAGTAGGAAAGTTCTGTAACTGCTTCGAAAGAAGAAAGTGTTCCTGTAGGTGAATCTTGGCATTCCTTTGCTCAAGAGAGTGTTTTAGTGTAAGGAGGAGCTATCCGAACTCTGCATGTCACTCTGAAGGGCTACAAGGTAATCCTAATATTGTGAAATCTGATTTAAAATTGAGTGGGTATGATAGAGAAATTACTTTGAAATTGTTCAACCTGAAATTTAGGCTTGTTTTCTGTCTTTAAAATCTGTGAAAGAAATGTGAGTTAGGAATTGGATAAGAGTATGTTACGAGTGTCCGAGACTAAGTGTGAAAGGGGGTTTTATATTCCCATGCTGAATCTTAGTTACTATGAAGCAGACTTTCCAGATAGGTTCCCTTCCAGATTCTGGACTGTAAGCTGTAAAAGAGTGTTTTGAAGCTTACTGGAAATTCTGACGATGTTGTCTTGTTCTCATTTTCCTTCTTGGATTTTTGGCAGTGGTTATGCTGTGGCCAGCAGCAGTGATGATAGAATGAATGAGCCGCCTACTTCTCTTGGGCTTGTTCCTCATCAGGTAAATAATTTGAGAATAAATCCATTTGTTTAAAAGATGGGAACTGATATATAGCAAACATCATAGATTTTGCCTCCTTAACAGAAACATGCTGTATGCTGCTTCCCTTCCCTGAAGGAATGACTTTCCATATTCATTACAAAATATAGATACAAAAAAGAAATAAATCACGCAGTGTGCTTGTGTTCCTGTTGTTGTCTCTCTTACCTGTGGGATACAATTCCTGCTACCTACTTAGGAGGAATTAGTTTGGAGCAGGCAGTGTGTGAATAAGGCAGCCTCAAGCTTGTCTGTCCCCCCTCAGAGCTGACAGTGTGAGCATCTCCAGGTTACTTTTGCTCACTTTTTAAATCCCCTCTGACTGAAAAAACCCAAAAATGAGCTCCAGCCAGCTCACAGTTATTACAGTTGTCCAAAATAATCACTATTTTTGTTGCTGTACAGCAGCCTCTATATTTCTACTCAAGCCAAACTCTAGTTACAAATATGGTAAAGATACAGTTCAAATTGCTGGATAGACTTGGATGTATTTGCTACATTGGTGCAGGCCTTCAAAAAAATTCCTGCTGATCTTATCCTTGTAATCCTGTCTCCTGTGATACTATCATTAAAAGTATTCTGTAGCTCTTTCTTTGTGTTGTTGAGTGACTCTGCTTGGATGATGCCATTATATCAATAAGCAATTTATTGGTTTCTCTGTGATATTTTTATATTCCATTGGTTTTGTTGCATGGGGGTCGTTTTTACTTTTGCACGAAGAATCAATCCCGATTCAGAAAAAGATAAAGCTACCAATATGTTTTCTTTGCAACACTGAGGTAATCACAGGCTCTGGTCTACATCAAATTAGTCTGATTGTGTTTATAATGTTGTGTAGTAGCTAGTGTTTACATAAAGCTCATCTGATGCAGTGGGGTCCCCCTGGGTTTTCTCTCTCTCCAGTGATTCTGGAGTGTCTCCAGTTCTTTCTTAGGTATGTGTCTCTCCTACCTTGCAAGTTTTTCTCCTGGTTACTGTGGCCATTGCCAGCTGCGGGATTGGTTGGGAGTATCCAATTCTTGAGTATCTCGTTGAGATACCCACAGTGTGAGGCTCTTGTCCTTGTTGGCACTCACAGCCTGCTCACCTGGAAGATTCTTGACTCTTCCCATCTTTGGCACTCATTGATAACTTCAACAAGGACTGCCAGGTTACTTAGTTCCAATAAAAAGTGAACTCCCTTATCCTATTGGGTTATCTGTTATTTATTAGTCATCTATTTATTATCAGTTAAAGTGCTAATGCTGTTGTCAGCAAGGCCCAACATTTGCCAACTGCTGCAGCATATCTGAGTGAGGTTTTTTGACCATTCATATCTCAATAGGAAGAAAAAGCCAGCTCTAAGTCTTGTTCATTTGCTTTGTTTCAAAATGGTGACTGTACTCCAGACCTGTGGAAAACAGATCTGTAATTTGAACTTTCTCTTAAAAAGTGATAGTGAAGAAGTTGCTCCCCCCTCCCCCCAAAAAATAGAAATATTACATTGGATAGGAGTATTTTTAATAAAAAAAAGTCCCAGTAGGAAAAATCCCAGTAGCTTTTTAGAGTTTACTGTTTCTACTGGAAAAATAACGACCTCATCATCAGGACATACATGAACTCGGAGAATGGGAACTGTCCTGTTGGTTCTGTCTGGTTTGTTTTATACCCCTGCAATATTCTACCTGCGTTACTGTGCTGGTTGGGCTGTGCTTTACAATATGATCTATATCAAATACATATTTTAATCAGAAAAGTTTTCATTGAAGAATGGCTCCTGTCAAGCCAATCTCCATTTTCACATATGCATTTAGTGACTATTATAAATATCTAGTCTTTTAGATATTCTTAGTCAAATATGATTGAAAATAGACATTTTTCAAATATTTCTCATTTTTCAAATATTTCTCATTTCTTCATTTCTCCTAGGAATCACCCATGTGTTTAACTTTACATCACGGCATTTGATTTTGATTGAACTTTGCAATCAGAAAAGTCAAACTCCAGGTGGTGCTGTGCCTCTATTAATGTTTAAATAACGTTGCATTTGGATAGTTGGGCCATTGTTTGTATCCAGAAAACCAGCAATATATGTTGAGTATAACTTGAGTGCAGGTGTTATTTGGAGTCACTGTCAGAACAGCATTGCCCCAGTTATAGATGTCCCTGTTGAAAGATGTCTGTTTGTTGAAAGCATGTCTCCAGTTCATGTCAAATTTTGGACTTGTTTTTTATGGTGGTAGAAGAATTGTAATTTGTTTCATTTTCCAGATCCGTGGTTTTTTATCAAGGTTTGATAATGTTCTTCCAGTCAGCCTGGCCTTTGATAAGTGCACAGCCTGTTCAACAAAAGTAAGTCTGAGTTTGCACTTTATTTATATGTATACTGAATGGTGTTGCTCTAGGTCAGTCAGGGGGTGCTGAGGACTGCGTTGTATTTGACATTTTCTCCTCCTTAAGGTCTGGAATATGCGTTCTCACTTCAGCTGAAGCTGTTCTGCCCTCATACCCTTCTCTTTTAGCTCTCTTCTGAATTTCATTGGCATCATCTATTAGCATGCTATATCCACATAATAATTAGTCAGCTGAAGAAACGAAGCAGAGATTAGGACCAACGCATTTCTGACAAGTATGTCTCATAAATACAGTCAGTATCTCGTAGCTTTGTAGGAAGGAACAAAATCAGTATCATTTCTACTTGGTTAAGAAATGATGTCTGTTGTTCAGTGTGTAAATATATCCTTTTCAGTACCATTACAAATCTGCAAAGTTATATAAATTTCTGGTTTATGAGACAAAAGAAGCACATAAAGAACACTTCAGAAAAATAAATTACTTCCATAACATTTCTTTATAGAAAAGCCTGTTTCATTTTGACACTAGTGTTGACAGTCCTGAGTCACCTAATAGCTTTACAGCTGTTGCCTGGATCTGCGCTGTCCTGCCAGAACACTGGGGACTTGGACTTGGAGACCCATAGCCCACTAATGGGTCTGTGTGAGGCCTCTTCAGTCTTGGATTGTTTTCCTGTACTGTGGCTTCAAAAAGTTTTTTCTGGCAGATTTTCTCCGTAGTGAGAGTTCAAGAAGTTTTGACTGGGATCACGCAGTGTGAAGATGCAGAGGGCTTGACTCATGATTTGGACTGCTTGGGAGTGCCCTTGGTTTAGTTCACTCTGATGTACCTTGAGACTTACTGCAAGATGTTCTTTCAGTTCTTTTCACTGCACTTGTCTTTTCAAAGAGCTGCAAAAAGCTCTCGAGGCACTAGAATTTGTTCTTTTGAGGACTTTGACAGTTTCTTTTTCTGCAGAATTGCTTTGATTTCTCTGGGCCATCTGGGTACGTTTGACAAGTTTTGAAGGACTGTTAATGTCCATTTTCTCCTCAAAAGTTGAAGCACTCGACTTAAAATTGCTGTTATTTTTGGAAACATATATTTACCCTCTTGAATAGCTGAAAGCTCAGCAGTATCTGAAACTTTCTGATGATGGAGCCTCAGAAGTTGAACTGCTAGAATAAGCTTTTTTTTTTTATCTTCTCTAGTAAGGAGGTACTGATATATAAAATCAGTAAAACCATATGTCTGTGTAGACAAATTCAATGCAGGTATCAGTTCTTCATGAGCAAATCATTTCCTCTTGGAGGTCATTTTCCAGAGAGCACTGTTTTACATAAACAGACTTGATGATTTAATAAAAACTGCCTTGGATTTTAGCAGCTGTGCTATTCCCAGAGAGATCACTTTTCATGTGGTTTGGGTATTCAATTACTTCTGTGCTGAAAAGGTTGCTTCATCGGCGCACGTATTTCCTTACAGTAGAAACACATCCTCTGTTTACTTTGCTGACTTTCTATTTATTAGCATAAGAGTTTGTCACCCTGTGTTATCTGCAGATCTGATGCTGATACTTTTAAATGACAAATCCTATTACAGTTTAATTGTAGTCTGTACGTTGATTGTCTTGTTGCTGCTGTTTGGTTTTATTTTGAATGCATTGATTTAACATATTTCATCCTGATCTGTATCAGATTTTCTATAGATCTAAGCTTTTATCATAGAAGTGGGTTTTCTGACATGATTGAATTTGCTGGTACCTTATTTATTTTCCTCTTTCTTACGTCAGCATTCTCCTTTTTGTCACTATCACTCTTAAAATAATGAATTAGGAGTTTAAGAAGAATCCTGTACATCCTTACTCCATCCAGTGAACCTGGATGACTTGAGAGAAGCCACTAATGATCTGCATGTTTAGAGAATAGATTCCATTTCATTTTGACTCACAGTCATGACTTCATTTCTCTGTTTTTGAAGCTGAAGAGCCCAGACGTCCAAGCAGGCAGCTATTCCTTACCCGGAGTTGTCCTAAACAGGCTGCGTGCCAGAGAAGCTTCCTGCAGGGAATTGTTCAGGAATTTTGGGATGGTCGCAGCAGTAGGAAACCAGTCTATTTTTGTTCCGGGACTAATTTTCTTTGTATGATTTGCCTCTGTCTTATTCTGGTTCTGCACAAGCGCATGCTGGAATGGAAAGTATCCCTTTTTAGAGCAAAGAGCACTGCACTGCCCTGGCAGTTGAGTAGTGGGTCTTAGGAGCAGCCTAAGCTCTTCTGGTGGGAGAGTCCAAGTTCTACAGTGTAGGTATTTATTTATAGTAACTATTTTCCTTACAGAATCTGTTAACTAAGCTGTCTGAGTGGTTCTGATCTTTGGTTCTGAGTGGTTCTGAGCCTTGCAGGCAGCTGGCTAAAGCCCTAAAACATGAATGTTAAAGTGTTTAGATTTCAGTGAAGGTAATGAAAATTTTCCTGTTACTGCTTCTCCATCCTCTTTGTGTGTCATGGAATGAACCAGATGGGCATGGCTTAGTGGGAGGTGTCCCTGTCCATGGCAGGGGGGATGGAACTAGATGATCTTAAGGTCCTTTCCAACCCTAACTGTTCTATGATTCTATGACCTCATAGGTTCAGAGTTTAATGTCAGAAAAAGATTACTGCTGCTAAGCCACTTGGATATGCAGCTGCCCATTCTGTTTCTGCATATTGCTCATAGACTGTGTTTCCTCCAGAGGCCAGAGTTATTGTCCATGCGCTAGAAGATAGTTTCTTTGCTTCAAAGAGACTTCTCTGCTTCCCCTACTACATTTATTCTGTAGTGTCATTATCTCCATTATCAAAACAAAAAAGCAGTGTAAATATATTTACCAATTTTCAAGTTCTTTTTCAACTTTCTGTTTAGTATGCTGAAAAATGGAGCTGCTGAAGTTGGAGGGTTTTAGCCACTGAGTAATTCTAATGACTTACTTTAGGTGTTTTTTGGTGCCATTGCATTTCATAAAGCAAGAGACACTGCGATCAGGAGTAGCATTCTAGGCACTATGTTACAGTTTCTGTTTTCAGTCAGGATATTTCCCTACCCTTGCAGATGTTTTCCCTTTTTAACATCGCAGGAATACGTTAAACACTTTTGCTGTGACATTTGCCAAGTGCCTGTGTTGCGTAAGTTATTCATGACTATTTCAGTTTGGAAATCTATCATCATGTAGACATAACAGTGCTTTTATTGTTCTCATCTGCTAACTGCTTTGCATGCATTTTTGCTTTAAATGGTTCCAATCAGTTATTATAGTAATGTGCCCTGTTCAATAACTTCTTTCAGTTGGGGTAACACTAATTCCAGCAAGACCCTTCGTATTTGCCCTACCTGCATTGAGAAAGGACTTTTATAGTTGCGTTCTCCCAATAACAGCATATTACATGATCTGTCAAGGAAATTCTTTAATCTTTTTACATTATTCACTTCTCCATTCAAGCATGTGTTGATGTTAGAGATGTGTAAATCATGGGGGTGAGAGGAAGGCCTTTGTCTTTCCTGTACTAAACCAAGTGACCTCTTGCACAGCATGCAGAAATGGAGGAAATGGGGTAAATGTTTGTCCTTCAGGAATGAACGCTGCAGAAATGTAAAAGAATGTTTAAAAAGAGTTGCTTCTGTAGCTGTGCTGTAACGTTCAGTCTATGTAATTGAGCTGACTTACACAGTTTCCCTTATTTCCTGAATTTGCATATGTTAAAATTAGACACCTCTATGTACAGCGCAGCCTCTGTATTAATATTGGGTAGATTCAGTCACACTTAAAGAATGCATCGTTAATATATTGAGGCATATTTTCAGCATACTGAGTAAAATATAATGCTTTTCTTAAGGTGGCAGAGAAATCTGTTTTATATGTAACTTACAGAATGTATCTCTTTTGGTTTTCCTCTTGAAAAAAATGCCCTGTTAGCCGTGGGGGAGCAGAAGATGGCATTTTCTTGCCCATAACTTTGTCACTCTCAGGCAGACTTCTCTGGATGTAAATTTTAATTCAGCGAGAGAATTTAAATAACATATTTTCAAAATGAGTTATGGTGAGGCTGGTTTTGCTGCTGGCTGCCTGAAAGATAGCACCATAGCTTCATAGAATGATTTGGGTTGGAAAGGACCTAAAAATCATCCAGTTCCAACACCCTACCATGGGCAGGGACGCCTCACCCTGGACCATGTTGCCCAGGGCTCTATCCAGCCTGGCCTTGAACTCTTCTCCCCCTGCCCATGGGAGGGGATTGGAACAGAATGATCATAAGGTCTTTTCCAATGCAAACCATTCTGTCATTCTAAGTAAAAGGATACTAACAGAAGGAAGCTGTGGTGTGTACTAAGAATGCCACATCACGCCCTAGCAAATGGTGACCATGGTAATGTGACCATTGTGATGGAATTTTGTTCCCTTAGAGGAGGGCAAATATCATCAAGAACCCCAGGAATCTTAAAAGTCTCATTAACTTTAAGCATCACTCCATTTTGTGAAGAGAGGAAAGGCTATGGAATCATCAATATAGTCCGTTTTGTGTGTTGGAGAAGGCGTGGAGGTGTCTGTACAGAACCCCACTGATTGAATGCTTAAGAAGATTTCTTGAGAGGGAAAGAGGAAAGGAGAAGAAATAAGAGGATATACAATGCTCTGAGCCTTGGTTTATTCCCACTTCCCTTTGCTCTAAAAAATCAGCAGTCTTCTTGTCATTACGTTTGGTTTTGGAATAGCGAAGTTGCTGGACTAAGAATCCCTTTCTAGTAATAAGTAACACACTTCTGCCCTTCAGAGAAGAAAACTAATGATTTTGTTATTATGTATTTCTATCATTTGATGAATTTAAGTGTTTCCTTATGTTTAAATGAAATCGCATGTTGATGTGCACTGATGCACCATGTTTGTAGAGTCAAAGCTGTGCTGCAGAGAATTCAGAATTCGGTCCAAGAAGCAGCTGGTGTGACTGACTGGTCCATGGTGTTGACTAGTTTCCTTATCTCCAAGTTAAACATTATTAAAAGAGGTAAAAATGCATTCCGGTGATTGTTCAGTGATCTTAAAATGGATGTGAGATGCTATTCTGAGCAGTTGTAAGTGGGAGAAAGAATGGTTAGTGAAGTCCATCCTAAATAGAGCTGTGATCTGCACTAAAAGGAAAAGTGCAGAGACACATAGTATAGTTTCTGCACCATCAGTAAAATGAATTTTCACACTTTTAAATGTAAAATACTGGGTTTGAGGGGAAGAAGCCTGCCGTTGTTAAAAACAATGATTCATGTTTCTGACAGGTTGTATTTCTGTAGCATTTAAATTAAATTCTGTGGGTCTTGGAGGTTTTTTGGGTTTGTTTCTCAGTGTTTCTTCTTCCTTCAATTTTAACTACAGTTAATTATTTTAACTACAGTTTAGTTAAAGACCATCAATCAGTAAGAAAGAGATGGCATCACCACACTTTTCTAGTATTGACATGGTCAATATCTAACTTTGTCTCGAATACCATTTTTACTTCTTCTAATGGCAGCTTTATGCTGCTTTGTCTTCGCTCTGTGAAGCTGTTGTGGAACTCGTTCTGTGTCAGTAAAAACAAACCCAAACTAAAATGCTCTGACATAAGATATTGCTGACAGACTCTCACATAAGACTTGCAAAACCAGAAGTGATGAATACTGAAGTGGATAAAAATAGGAGCATACAGTGTGAAGTGATGGTGTGGCAATGATGTTCATCCTGCCACTGCTGAGTGCAGAACCAGTTCAAACCTCATCCTGGAGGTTTCTTTCTGGAACTCCAAAGGCCAGTTGTTGAGATGAGTAATTTGTAATTGTTCTTTTTTCTTTCATAAGGTTGCATGCTTGCAACCTGAGCCCTTCTATTCCCTTATTTATTGTTCAGCTATTCCAAGGATTCAGTGTATATTCCTCACAGAACACACGGACACGGTGTGCTTCATGTCTGCCATATGCTTCAAGATTTGTATTTGGAGACTGAGGAATCACTTTAAGTAAAACCAAAAAAGCCCACATGTGTCTGCTGGAGCTTATCCTATTCTTTAATATTACTGACCAGTAGAAGAGTTGTTTAATGTGTTGCTGTATTTAGTGCAATAATTGAGGAAAAGGTATTTCTTCATATCACTTCCACTCAAAGAGGGTTAATGGTGTGAGTATATGTAAGAAAAATCCGAACCAATGTGAAAAATAGTCTGAATCACATGAATACAGATTTTCCGGCCAGAATCATCATCAGTACAAATAAGTACTTCACATTGACACAGTGCAGCACTGTGTGCAGTTCACAGTTTCAGCCATAATTCTATCTCTACACATTAAAAAGGAATGCCAACACACAACAGTGAGAAATTAGAACTCCATCAATATTCCTCTCTTTTATGGTCAGGTCTTGTAAAAGTTGTCTCATGGAATTGGATGAGGATGTGAGAGTCTCATTATTTTTCCCCTTAATCTTTATGCAAATAAATTTTGCTTTATTATAATCTCATATTTAAATCATGCTAAAATGTTAAATTGTACTATTTCAGTGATATATAGTTTCCTTGAATTTGAATGACACTTTTAATCTCATGGCTACTACGTATTTTCTCAGATACTTTTTCATCACCTTCCTATTTTTAACTGTAGCTGTTTTTTCTTGTGTGCTCTTCTGCATTCTTCTCATTGCAGCCCTTGACAGGAGTCTGTCTACGTCTACTCCCCTTTTTATTTGGTTACACTTAACAAATTTCAGCCTCACTTGATTGGGCTACTGTTCTTTTGTTTGCAAATGCCCATGTATGCATTTTTGAGGAGTGTAAGTTTAACCTTTATTCGGTCTTTCCACATTTTTACAGTGTTGCCTGTATCTGTGCATTTGCAGAATTGCTTCTAGTTATGAAATTGGAAAAAAAAAAGGAAGGAAATACAGTTAGAGATGGTAAAATAACTGAAACTAATGAAATCCATTAAATACATGTGGTTTGGAGGAAAACGCTGCTTTTCGTCCAGTGCTGTTTTGCATAGATGGTGTAGCATAATAAAATCCTCTCTGTAAAATAGTCTACAAAAGCTGGATTTTTGAGCTAGGGATCTGGATTTAGGAACCCTTGAGCAGCTGCAGTTTCTGCTGAGGCAGTGATGGGTTTGGGTGCTTAGTGTCTGGCAGATCTTGCCTTATTGTTGAAGCACTGATGTCAGACAACAGCTGATGGCAGGATGGAATAAGTGACTTCCTATGCAGTACCCAGTCGTTACTGGCTTTTTGCTTGCTGAAGTCAACACATCAGAGATGGCCCGCTCCAGTCTTTATAGATCAGCCTGCGGAGAGAGCCAGACTGGTACTGAGTGTGAGGCAGCTGCTTTTCTGTGAGAGCTAATTTTCTTTAGGGAGTGGGGAAGTGACCTCGCTGCACTCCCAGCACTGCGGATTGTCTGTGAAAATGGGTGCTGTTTCTGACTGCTGCTCCAAGGCAAAACTGAGCATTCAGCACATGGGTAACAAACATGATCCAGCCACAACTTGTCAGTAACCTCCAGTGTGACTGAGAAGAAAGCATGGCTTTCTGCAGTTGCTGTACAATAGAGAGTGACTAATGCCAGGATGAACTGGAGCCAAGAATGTTGTAACTGCCGATGAGCTAATCAGCATAAATTTTGGACAGGAAGCAGAATGGGGATAAATAAAGTTGTAAATATCTGTCCAGTGTGAAATGTGGAGCGAGCAAGAGATGCCTGTTAGGTGACTGAAGGATGTACCCATGTACTGAGAGGTCAGGACAGATGATCTAATGATGTTGTCTACTTGAAACTCTTTTGTTCCTGTACTCCCAGTATCTAAACCAGAGATCTTTATTTTCTTCCACTCTCCCTCTCTCTTATCCCTTGCTTTATCTTCTATTTACTAATCCTTTGCGTTGGGGAACGCCTTAAACTTGTACACCATCCAGTAGAAAGTCCTTGTATTGAGTGTAATCTGAAAATGTCATTTTGTTTAGTTCGGAGAAATACTTTAGAAAGGGAAGAGTGGCAAAAATAAAGCTCTGTAGTGTTAGCCTATCAAATCAGGAAAAACGGTCACTTGTGTACCCAGCGCATCAAGGTTATTGCAGAACAGCGCAGGATGCATGCTTGAGAAGACCATGCTTAAATTTACGTCTCTTAAATCTCTTAAGAACTCTTCCTTCCTCCTTTCCATTAGTCAAAAGAAGAAACTGGAAAGACATAAGCTAAGAAAATCTTGTCGAGTTCTTTCAGGGCCTCTTCTTCAGTAAGCTAATAATCCATTTTCTGTCCATTGCAACTCGGAATCAGTATAAGTAATAGCAACAAACAAAGCACATCTGTATCACTACATTCCTACTCTAAATTAAACCAGCAGTCCGTTTCGTTTCTTAAATGAAATTTCAGCTTTTTGTGCTGGGATTACTGAAGCGTTTATACCGATTTGCTTTAATTTTAATGCTGATTATGGGAAGGTGGAGACAGTTATGTCTGCAGAGGGTGTTTTAATTATTTGTACATGAGCCAAAGATTTGGGCAAGGCCTTTCTTGACTTGCGTTTTGTAACCTTGCAGCGTTTTGAGAATAGCCTTCTTCAGCATACCCCTGCAATACAGCCTGCCTCACACCTTCGCTTTTCGATCTTGTTCTTTATCATGTCTGAATGCACCATACTGAATGACCATTCGTAATCACATTTTAGATAACTGGAGTATTGTCAAAAGATGAAGTGTCTTAAAAGTCATCTTTGTGCTCATGTAGAGCTGCCAGACTTCTCTGTGCCAATGTCATGAACTGAGTCACTGAGACATCAGTGCTCTTCAGAAAAGTTCAGCTTTGTTGCATGGTTTTGCATAAGAGTATTACAGGATTACCTTATTAGGCTTTTCTTTACAACTTTTTTGGACCAAATGGTCATCATAACCAGAGTTACAGGTTTCATAATAAAATTGAGAACGTGGGCAGTGCTGCCTGTGCAACTGCCTACACCTAAGATCCCAGCGGCTCACATGCTTCATCATGTTCTCACTTAGAAGGATTCTTCACAGCATTGTAGTCTTTCACTAAACTTCCTGTTTTAATAGCAGGTACATTGAGCTTGAAGAGTTGAACTGGCCAAGACTTTTACATGGCTTCCTCAAAACTGAAATGGTTCTTTCCAACATGCTGACACCCACAGTAATCTGTTCATTGTGCAGTGCCTGTAATAACTGGATAGTTACCAGTGTGCAATAATATATCTAGGCATGTAAAGGTCCTGAATAGAATATTGAATTTGGTGGAGTTTCTGACTGCTTAGGGGAGGTCTGTCCCCTTAGGGGGAAGCCAGGGTGGGGAGGGCAAGTGAGCTATCTTTTTGGGGTGGAAAGTGTTCAAAGCTGGAAAGAGCATCAAATACAGCAGCCGCATTGTTCTGGCGGCAGGCTATACCCATGTGTCTTCTTTAGTGTAATCAAGAAATCTGGTAGCAGGAATTCCTTATTTTCCTGGAAAGTAAACACCGCTGTTTGGAGCTCTTCAGATGCTAACTGCTTAGAAAACAAAGAACTAACTCCAATAGAAGTACTGAGAAAGGATTAAAAACTCTGTGACAGAAATGAGGCATAAAACGTGAGCCAGTTTCACGTCGGTGCCCAGGTTCTCAGGATTTAGAGTTTGGGGGTTTGTATATTGATTTAACCAGAAATTAACTTCTATGGTATGAAGCAATCCTGGAGCCAGAGTCTTTTTCTGAATGTCTTTCTCCCCAGCAGTTGAGACTTCTTTGTGCAGAATGCTGTTAAAAAGAATCTAACACCAAGGCTGCACATCTGTTTCTTGTTTCAGAACAAGTTCTTTTACTCTAAGCCTCTATTTTTTTCCCTTCTACCATGAGACTTGTTTTATTTTCCTTGAGTAAACAGACAAGAATAAAAAGATTGCTAATAAAATGGGTTACTGTGTGTCACTTACACGAAGAGCTTTAGCAATACATTAATTTGTCCCTGTTGTGATAATGTTCATCCACAGATTCATTTGTTCCATTAAAATGCCATCATGCAAAAAATTGCTTGCAGCTCTGGCTCTGTAAAATGGAGACTGGAACTGAGCTTATAGCATCAACCTGAGAAGAGATTTACATGTGTCAGGCAAGAGAGTGTTTGTCACAGACATGAAATAGAGAAGGCATTACTTTGGAATTCCCCTGCTAAGCTCTAGAAAGTGACCCACAAGTGAGAGAAAGGTGAGTTCCTTCATCAGTCTGTGTTGCTCCAGCTTGCCTTGCAAGGCAGAATTGCATCCTCCTCGATCATTTTGTTGCTGCTGTGCAGTTTTTCCTGATTGAGAAAATCAACTGCTGCATAGTGGTATGTTGCTGAATGCTGCTCAGTGACACGTTTACTCCCAGGAACTGTTTTGGAAGGTCTTTTGTTACACCTGAGGTCAGATATTACCTAATTGGAGTTCAGTAATGAGAATAGTTGTAACGTATCTCAGGTAGTTTTCTCCTGTAAAGCTGCTATTCAGAATGATCCCATTGGTACCGGGTATGGTGTTCGCGGCAAAGAGCTAAGAACTGAAAAAACAAACTCCTGCCAACCATGGGCCTTTGCATTTTGCTGGGCATGATTAAATAGGAGAAAATTTCCTTTCCCCACAGCAACAATTGGGCACTTATTAAATCTGGAAACATTCTTTAGCAATGTTTTGTGCCAGTTTGGTGTCCAGCCTGGCTTTATTCCTGATGGCCTGTGGAGTATTCCTGTGTGGTCTCCTGGCATAGGAATTTGAGAGGAGTTTCATTTTGCTGCATTCTTTTTCCTTTGTGAGGTATGTTCAGTGTGTACCAAACAAACACACACCATGTTACGTTTATCAGAGGACAGTTGTTACTGTATTTGTGTAGTAAAAGTCCTAGGTGGGCAAGTCAGTGGTGTTTATCCCTTTATGGTATTCATTGGAAACTTTTAATCATTGCAGCAGGAAACAAAGTCCCTGAGGGTGACAAAATGTTCTTTCAGTCACTGCCTGTATTAAAAGGGGTTCGTGGTAGTGTATCCTCCTTTAAGGGTACCGCCGCTGCTCAGCAGCAAACCGAGTGATGTTGTTAGGTCATGCTTTGACTCCCTGGTACGTTGTTGGCTGGAATTTCGGTTGTAAAGCTAGCCAGCAGGTTCTTCAGCAGCTATTCTCATTAGAGAAAGTAATTGTAATCAGCAAGTACACTTTTTGATGAAGTTTCTCAAGCTTCTGCAGGTGCTAATACAAGACAAATCTTCAGTATTAAGACACCTAATGGTAGGTTTCCTAGTCTTTTCCATGCTAATCACAATAGAAGAGGCACTTGGATTTAATAGCAGTTCTTCCAGGTGATTCATTCACAACTAATGCTGGACCTTATGAATGTCAGTGTGGTGCTGCAGTGTGCTTTGTGTGAGCATGTAAGGATTCATTTGGCTGTGGCAGCGAATAAGGTTAAGCATATCTCTGGAATAGACTAGGGCAGTTTACACAGAGCACCCTGGCACACTGGGGTAGTGCACTTGCTGAGGAAGCAATACTTGGGAATTTAGTTGAGTTTAGTTAGTTGAGCAGCATAATCGACCAGGTTTGAAGACTATTTGATAGGCTTCTCGTATGTAGTAAGGTTGTACTCTGTTCCCTTCATAACGTTTGTGTATCCCATACTTTTTACTTCTGGGAAGAGAGGTAAAATTCTTGTCCCTTTGTTTCTTTGATGTGCTGTAATACTTGAGAGTAAGGCTACAGTTTCAGTGTACTGTGAACTACCATGTAGCCTACATCACTCCAGAGATCTTGTAAGCTCTGTATTGTGGTTCCAACAAATGAAAGCAATAGCAACACGTTTGCTAATGCCCATAGCCTTGAGGATTATATACAGGCTGGGCTGTGAAGGTCATCCAGGTTTGTCAGTTGATGCTGGAATGCAGTGTTTCAGAGGGAGCCAGATGTGAGGGACTTCTGCACATCTGTTTGCTTTATTAGGCTTTTGAAGCAGTATAGTCATTAAAATGTACGTGTGTATCCACTGTGCAATTTCACTACATAATGGACCGGAGGACTTATCTCAGATGGAGTGCTGAAGTTGTCCAGTTCTCTACATTGCATTGTGAGCAGTCAGATGAGCTTGTCTTGGTGTGTACCTTGGGAAGAAAACCTCAAAGATATGCTCCTGTGTGGTTTTTAAATCCTTTTTGTCTTTTTTGATTTCTGATGAGGTGCGTGGGTCACTGGACCAGTCCACAAACCCCATGTAGTGAAAATTAGTGAGCCTGGTGGTAGCTGAGCAGGATATAAATGGCCAGTGGTAGAATTCGGACCAAAAAGAGGAAAACATTGGATACTGAGTGCATTGTTCGATCATACGTTCCTTCCACTTTATTGCTACCTGCTTTCACAATCCTTGCAGAATCATCTTTGACATTTATCTTCTCTTTCCTCAATCTCCATCACACTTGATTGAAATCTAATGGCAGTGTTTGATCAAAATGGGCAATGGTTCAATCTTAAACAGGAGAAGTTCAGGTTAAATACAAGGAAGAAGTTCTTAATGTGAGGGTGGTGAGGCACTGGAACAGGCTGTCCAAAGAAGTGGTAAATGCTCCATCCATGGCAGCATGCAAGGGCAGTTTGGAACTGAATGATCTTAAGGTGCTTTCCAATGCAAACCATTCTATGAAATCGGCCTGGGAAATAGTCATGTAAGCTATGTCTACATGAAATAAAATTTGTCATGGTCAGGGATTTGAGAGGAACATAAGTTAAAACCTTCCTCGCAATTCTTGTACTAGTCTATAAGATTCTCACAGTAAGAGATAAATAGGGAAAATCAGAGTAGGCAAATGAAAAGGCCTTTAAGATATGGTGGTCTCACAACCATGAATCTCTGGAGACTGGGAGGGTGTTGGACTTGGACACTTGCTCGGAGAACTTTTCACCTGTCCTAGCATGGTTCTTTCCCTTAACTGATGCATTGGAAGTCTTTTACTGTGTTTTGTGTAACTGGAATGCTCCTTTTACGACTTTGCGGCTAAGTTTTTCTACTTGCCATATCATCTGTCTTGTTACAAGCTTTAAAATGTGTTTAAATCAGAAAATCTTAAACCTCCCTTCTCTTCCCTCATACCTCCTCTTCTCCCCACCTTAAAAATTGAGTTGGGAGAAGTGGTGGTTCTTTTCTCCATAATTTTTGCCTGTTTACAATATAAAGTCATTGTCTGAGTGTTCAGAAAGATTATACTTTTATTTTGTAAGCAAAACATGATGATGACAAATCACATTGAGGGCATTAAAACCCTTTTCTGTTTGTTTCTTTCACAGGTCCTTGACCAGTATGAACGAGAAGGGTTTAATTTCCTAGCTAAAGTTTTTAATTCTTCACATTCCTTCTTAGAAGACTTGACGGGTCTGACTTTATTACACCAGGAGACACAGGCTGCTGAGGTAAGAAAATGCCATTTGGATAATAAGAACGAAGAAATGGCAGTAAAGTGTGCTTGGTTTTATGCTCAGCTGTATAACCACCTGATTAAATGAATCACTGATAGCATCAGTAGTGATGCTTGATTTACAGGGTGATTTACACAAGCCACTTGGATAATGCATCCAGTAAGATAAGACGTGTCCTTTTAATGTTACAGAATAAGAAATATTGTTGGATATGAGAGATCATTCTTTTTGTAAGAACAGATGATGCGATGCAGGTTGGCAGCCAGTTAGAAATGTGCAGCACTGTTGTTATTACTCATTTTGTTGTTGTTCCATTTTGTGAAATACAGAAGTATTTTAAGTTACAGTTGTTGCTTGACAGTTCCGAATGTGTATCAGGAGAGCTCCTGTCTCTTAGTCTATTCTTGTGGCAGTGTAAGCTGAAGCCTATGCAAGCATTGCAAGTATACAGGTACTGATTGTAGGTAGCCACAGTCTGTACACAGGTTCCTACGTAGGTTTGATATTCTCTTCAATTACTTTAACTTCTTATGTCTGAGTTGTCAAGAATTGCTTTTGACTAAACCAATTGAACCTATGTTATGCGTTTTAAGGAAGTTGGGAATCTTTTTAGTTCAATCTGAAATGTTATTATTATACTGCCTGATGGATTATTATATGGGGAAAGCAATGCTGTTTATTTCTCTACTTACAGAAGTTGTAATGTGGAATGAAATTTGGGGTATGTTTTGCTCTCATGGGTGATAACCCTATTTGAAGACTTGTGATACTGAGTTTGTCCCATAAAAAATGAAAAGAGTATCTGCCTTACTATTGTGTTGAGCAGTAATGTGTAATCCCTCCTCTGTCTGCAAATGTCTGTGCTGTTCTACATCTGTAATTGAATTTTGGTGGAGTCATATAACATGGATGTTTCTAAAGTTGGCTTTGAACTCTTTGATTCTTCTGTTACGTTCTGCCACTGCCGACTCTGAAAGAGGTGGTTTTGTTCTCCACTCTGCATGATCTGGGGCAGATTTTTAAACTTTGAGGTGCATAAGAGGGTGGGTTTAGTATATTTTGTGCTGAATTGTTCTTGTGAGCTCATTTTGCTCATGCAGGACAGATTGTGTCATTTATATTGCTGAGTTTTGAAACTGTGAAATGGTTTTTCAGGTTTCTGGCTGCTTTTGAGCTGCTGTTGGCAGAATGTATTCTCTGAAATGGAGACATTAGGTTTATGAAAATCAGTGCTCTTGAGGTTGGTTTAGGGTATTCTTGATTCCTGGATTTCTAAAAACAGCAACCAAAGTAATGAGAGAGGTTTCATAAGACAGGTGTGGCCCATTTTTATGGCTCCACATGTGATCGTTCTGTTGACAAGTTACTTGCTGTTCTGCACTCAGACTCTTCCAAGAGATTTTGTGGATGATTGTTGGGTTTGATGACCATCAAAATGGCTCTTAATAACTGAAGATTTTCCTTTCCTCCTAGCTAGGAAAATTTGACCAGTGCTGTTGCTCCACTGTAAAGAAAATGGACTTGTAAAATTACATGTCACCCAACCTTAAATTTGCTACAGCAGCATCATAATTGTATTGCAATTCTGTATATTAAATAAATCATATTAAGTACCTGATAGGGAAAACTGATCTGAAACTACTCAATCTTCTTTTTTTAAAGGGATCACTCCTAAAATGTCATTTCATTGAGAGTGTTTAATAGTATGCTTTGCTTAGAATGTTTTGCGGTGGTCAGAACAGGAGGTTTTGTCATACTGTTCTTACGCTTCATCATATTGCGTATTAAGTTAAATCACACACTTAACATTCCTGGTTTTTTTAAGTCATCTAACAAATGCTTAGCTGCCTTCATGATGTGTGTACAGAAGGGCTTTAACGAGCTAAATACTAAACTAACTCTATAAGATAGCTTCTGAGTTGCTCACAAGAGAGTCCAGGTAAGTCATGCATGTTCTGGAGGAGTGGCTTGACTATGTTAAATAGAATGGGTTTGGATGGCCTGAAGCTTCCATGAAAACCTTCCCTCTCTGCATATTTTGTGCTTGCCCGGATCAAAGCAATGCAATTTGCAGTAAGATATGGAAGACTTTCCACTTGCTGAATATCCTTTTTGCTTGCATTGTTCAATTTCCTGTTCCAGTGCTGAGCTGTTGACCTAAGTGTTAATGCCATCTTGACATCCTTGACCTCAGCTTTTTAAAATGATAAGAATAGAATCATAATTCAGTGTGCAGCTGGAGTAGGAATCATAACACTGATTTAGTTTATGGTTTGAATTTCATTCCAATTACAGAGCTTTAGTCAATAGAGCACCTATTTCTTCAACAAGAGATGCATCAGGAAATTACAAATGTTCTACATGACTTACTTAGCATGACAATTTACTTAGTAAATAATAAAATTAGCAAGTGCTTCTATTGAACCTTGAAATGACAGTAAATCTCAGGCATCTGCTTTTTCCACATCTGGCTTTAATTTAGGTTCTATTCTTGGGATATTTTAATACCAGTTAGATACTTACGTACAGCTTCAGCAAGAGGCTCTGATGACATGCATGGCTGTGAAGGCCAATAGGAGCTGTGGGAAACTCCCAGGTCAGCACTTAGCCCTTGTTTCCACTGGATACGGTTCACTTTGGGATCTGGCCAAACTCGCGTAAAAGCTGCACTCTTATTTTCCAGATAGATAGCTTTGTCTCCTTGTTCCTAACTAAAACTTTTTCACTTTATGGTAGTATCCACTAGTGCTGGTGAAACAAGTATTCCACAAGAAACTACAAATTCTGATGTTTGTAGATGTGGTGCTTAAGGACATAGGTTAGTGGTGGACTTGGCAGTGCTGGGTTAACAGTTGGACTTGATGATCTTAAGCGTCTTTTCCAGCCTAAACAGTTCTATGATCCTATGATACTTGCTAACTGTGTAGTTAAGTTTAATAGCTGGGCTTAAAATAGAGAAAGCCTATGGATCTCATGAATTATTAGTCAGAAACTGGAGGCATTGATTTGGAGGCAGAACAACAGCTAACTGCATTACTACCCGTTCAGAACTTGGCTGGGCAGCCCAGAAATGGGTGCATATCACAGTGCATCTCTAAAACCAGCTGGTTTGTTTGTCACGTGCGCCAGACTTAACCCTGCAGAGTATATTGGGTTTTGCTGGTTTGGAGAGCTTTTTTCATTGGACCTAGTCTAAAATTACAGATTTCCTGATATACGCTTGACTACTCTGTGTTAAAGATTGGTTTGTACCAGCGAGGCACACTTCTGGAAGTGGCAGCTGACACATTAGTAAAACCCATACTCAAGATGATTCCATAGTTGTGGAAGAACCATTCCCATTTGTAAGATTTTCTAAGAACCTTACTTCTTTAAGGATACTCATTTTATGGTCAGGCTTTTTCTTCAGACACAACTGACACTGTTCTTCCAGGCCCAGTTAAGCAAAGTAACTGAACTTATCCTCATTTGAACATAAGTGCTCTTGCAATCACTGGGAGTGAAGCATCTGTTGACAGGCATTGACAGAAGGAGCAATAACAACAGTGAAGAGAGATTTTTTTGCATGAGTTTCCTGTAAGGTGTATAATTGAATTTCTATACAAGACGTTTTCAGAAATAAACATAATTTCTCTGTTTTCCTAAGAAGACCCAAATGGAAATGTGCTGTCTCACTTATTCCTAAATTACTTAATGCTTTAGGAAGTTTTACTGTACTTTATGCTTTATTGGGATGAAAGAAAACCTTAAAATGTGTAAGTGCATGTTTTGTGCCTGATTAAAACACAAGAAGTGGCAGAACTTTTGCAGTCTGAAGAAGATCATAAAGAATTTTGCAGGATAATCAAATCCAGACCAGAGTTCGTGTTTCTGAATGTGATAGCTGTGATTGTAGAGTCTGAATGGGATTATGAAGGTCAGGAGTTCATGATGTCTATGTTATTTCTCTCTAGTAGTTTTATACTTAAAGTTCTTTTGGAGGGCAATGAGGATGATCATGGGACTGGAGCACCTTCCATATGAAGATAGGAGGAGAAAGCTGGGGCTGTTCAGCCTGGAGAAGAGAAGGCTGTGTGGAGACCTCAGAGCAGCCTTCTGGTATCTGAAGGGGGCTATAGGGATGTTGTGGAGGGACTCTTCATTAGGGACCGTAGTGATAGGACAAGGGGTAACGGGTTCAAACTGAAACAGGGGGAGTTTAGATTGGGTATAAGGAAGAAATTCTTTACTGTGAGGGTGGTGAGGCACTGGAATGGGTTGCCCAGGGAAGTTGTGAATGCTGCATCGCT
>JANRGW010020144.1:0-13421 GCA_024733675.1 Psilopsiagon aymara | reverse complement strand
CAAGGCCAGGTTGGACATAGCCTTGGGTGGCATGGTTTAGTGGGAGGTGTCCCTGCCCATGGCAGGGGGGTTGAAACCGGGTGATCTTAAGGTCCTTTCCAACCTGAACTGTTCTATGATTCTATGATTCTTACAAGGTATCTCTAGTTTATGACAAGTTCTTGTGGTCAGCGAATGAACTCTGCTTGGTATTTGCAGAATCCCCTTGCTGTGCTGCTGTTCTGTATTCCAGTTGATGGAGATTAGAATTCCTATCCTATGGAAGGGTAGGATTAATTTTTAAAGCAACACAAAAGCAAACCCTAAATCATGCCACTAAAATCCTTTGAGCTCTTTGAATGAGAGAAAACATTGAAAGCCCCTTTCTATTCTGATTCTGCTCTTGAAGTTTGTACATGACCATTTGTACAGCCATTTCTTGCAGAACAGAGTTTAGCTGTATAATAGGCAACTGGTCTTAAAAGTGCACTTTGTGCTTAGCCAAGCTGGGAAGAAAATTCAGGATTTCCGTTGTGCTTTGCTATGAAAAAGAACCTGCTTATTTCTGATTCTGCATGGTATTGTGCAGCATATTTGATTCTGAAGCGATAGCATGCAAAATAGCCAAATAAACCCCCTAAACAAGACAGGAAATCCCAACTTCAGCAATGTTAGAACAGTCAATTCTGTGACTCCAGCGTTTGTTTCTGTAGTGGGCCAAGCAGGATGCAGGATTGAAATTTGCTTGATGTTACGAAAACTTCCTACAAACCCCACCACTGATGGGTAGACCTGAATTAGTATTTGAGACTTTGCTGTGTCTTTGAGCACTTTTGTTTTCCTTCGTGCTCTTAATCTGGTGAGTTTCAGGAGAAATTTACTTTGACAGATTCAGGCCTGCCCTGGAATCTCTTTCCTAAGAGCTTAAGAGATTAATCTGCTTTCTTTCAGGAGCTGGATTGTTTCTTTCTTTTTGAGTTTTCTCCTGATATCCATTAGTGTCATCATTTTCCTTCATTCATCAAACAGTATTTCCCAGATCCTCAAATAATGCTAATTTTCTTCTGCAGATGAATTACTGTTGAACATGATCCAGATGAAAAATGAGTCTCTGTTATGGTTGTTTCTTAAATGTATGTAAATTTCTGTGCATTCTGGTTATTATGCTTTGCTGTTACATGCCTAAAATAGATTGAGTATGTCAGTCCTTCATGCACTGCTTAGCTCAATCTGTGGTATTTCTGCTCTTGAAATTTTGCCAGGAGAGGTAATTGTTACATCAACACAAAACAGTTCAAACTGAGTTTTATAGCCTTTGAACACACACAGGAGTGGTCTTTTTACTGATACCTTATGGTGCTCTTTGAAGCATGTAGAAATATCTGAGAAGTGTTTCCTCTGTTTTCATGGCATCGTAGCATCCCAGACTGGTTTGTGTGGGAAGTTCATACAGTTCCAACCCCCTGCCATGAGCAGGGACACCTTCCACTGGAGCAGGTTGCTCCACGCCCATGTGTCCAACCTGGCCTTGAACACTGCCAGGGATGGGGCAGCCGCAGCTTCTCTGGGCACCCTGTGCCAGCGCCTCAGCACCCTCGTATTTTGTACCATAGCATGATCTCCTTGTCTTTCCCCAGACAACTTTACAGGCGACTTCACTTAGTATTGCTGGTAATGCTCAGTGCTGTTCCCAGGACTTACATCATCAGCCTGCGTGCTCAAATACCTCTGTTTCATTTTGGTTTTGATTAAGTTTGTATTTATCCCTTCCGGACAAGGAGGGGCCTTTTGCAGTCATTCTCGTTGAAGCCAAAGAAAAGAAGGACAGTTAATAGTAGGGTTGTACAGAGTGGCAAGATTTCTTTGTGTACAGGAATGCTTCAAGGTAGATCTCAAGGATGAGGGCCTGCCAGTCTTGTGAGCTGAGAGTCCTGTAAGACCAGAGCGTGGCCTGTTGTAGTTCCGAACATATTTGCATCAGTCAACCCTCATTAATATTTGAACTCCAAAGAGAGATTTGAAAAGTGGGGACAGTAATAGAACCACTATCCATATCTCTTTAAAATGATTAAATCTGTGTTGTCGCACACAACATGCTGTGTGAGCTTGTCTCAAAAGTAGGAAACAGCTTTATAAATTACTTTTACTTGCAAGTTTTGACTTGGAAATGCTGGCTCTAAAAGGTGCTTCTGATCAGCTGTGTGAATTGACAGATAAATTAAACTTATGTGTTATTTGTAAAATGAAATGAAAGTCTTCAAATTCAAATGTAAGAATACTCGGAACAGAGAAAATAATGACTATTCAGTGTAAATATAAAATAGGTATATATAATTTATAAAATATATTAATACATATATATGTACATATTTATATTTTATTTAAGCTGCTGTGGTATCAAGCTGGGGGGTTTTATTTGTAATTTCAAGTACATGGGAAAATGTTAGCCTAAAATCCCTGCAAGAAGTGGAATGATGGCATCTGAGTGGGCAATGGGTCATTTTTTTTCATGTGTTAAACTGTGAATTGCTGTCATAGTGCCAAAACATTGATAGAGTTTAAATCTATCTCGGTATAAAATTGCACAGTAAATCTTGCATGGCTGTAAGATGGAAGATCCTGCTGTGAAGAAATAAAATCAGGATTTGTGTGAGGGGAAAGTGCTGTGCCAGAAATGACTGTTAGAGAATCGGTCTTCGGACTATAGCGCCTTTCCAGTTGCTATGAAACTGCTGTTGCACTAATATTTAGTCTCTGTTCTTCAGGACACCTGTGCAGCTTCTGAACGTTGGCTTGTGTAGGTAATAACTCAGGAGGGTTTGTCCTCTTTACGAACAGTACTGATCAGTGGAGGTTAGTAGTGTTCAATAGCAGACATTCTCTACCAAGAGGGCTCAAAGTGTCCATGCTTTCTTATATCTCCTCTCATAACAATACCTGCACCTTAAGTACAGCTGCAAAAGTACACCAGTTTTCCTTTTTATTCTAATTGCTCTCAAGAGATCAGTATCTGAATAAGGTGAAAGAAATGCTTTGATTTGTGCCATGATAGTAAATGATATTAAATTGTACTTTAAGGTTTTAGAATGTTTTAGGGATGAACACAGCACCCAGAGTTTTAAAGTGAGCTGCTGTACTAAAGCTGTAGAATCTGAAACATGGATTTGTTGATGTCTTTAGAAACTTCTCATGCCTCTAAGACATTTAGTATTCTTAATTGCGTTTTTTACTATTGCCTTCTATGGGGCAGAAGGAGACGTACCCCTGTTTTTTTCCATCAGGAGCCGTTACAATGGATTAGTGTTAATATGACTGAAAAGGTTCAATATTCTGGCCTAATTTCTTTGCCAGTATCTGACATTACAAGGTGAAGAAGTTACAGGTGACTTCTGTGACTGAAGTGGCTAATCTAGTGAATAGGGACTTGGTACATGTAAAGCATCTCACCAGCCTGGGGGTACCTTGCTGTGGCACTGGGGGCTTCAGCAATTTGAAGGTTGTGAAGGGTTCAGAGAATTGATTAACAACACTTACTGAGCAGTTGATGAGGAAGCAGTGAGAACCCAGATGTCACGTGGGCTGAAACCCACTGGGACAGAAGTGCTGCACAGTTGCTTGCATTATATCTTGGTGTAATTCTCCATCTTTCTGTTTCACCTGCCCTGTGTATAGGTAAGGAAATACCATCTTGAGCATTTTGGCTGCTCCGTCAGTCAAAACACTCTAGTAATCTTCGAGGAGTCTCACACCTTGAAATTCATAGGGAGTTACACAGTGAGATCCTAAAATCTTTCTTCGTAACTGGATCTCAGTTTTGGGGGGCTTGTGGTCTGTTCTCTCCTTGTTTCGATTTCTCTATGTCTAGAAGAGGACTACTACTTTACAACACTAACCATTCATTTGAGAGATACTTGTTGCCTGGCTAGTAAGCGCCCCTCCTGACTGTCTTTTGGGCTAGGCCCCAGTTTCAAATGAGGTGCATCATTGCTAACACAATATTTGGGAAATTGGGATTATATCCTGCATTTTCTCTTTTTGTTTTGGGGGGAGGAAGAGGAGCAATCCTCTTCCAGAAAAATTTTCAAACCATGTTGATGCCTTTTCCTCTAAAGGAAAAATCTCCAGTAAAGAAGGGAGAAGGGAAGAATTTAGGGATTAAGTCTCTCCCATTCCAATCTATTTTGTTTCAATAAAGAATGAATAGACTGTTCAAGATGCATTCTGTTATTCTCATGTGAAGAATTAGACATAACGCAGCCAAACATGCTGATAAACTTTGTTTTATAATGAAGAACATAAACTATACAATGTACATCGTGGTGCAAGTGAACAGTTGCAGAGTATGTGGGCCCTTGTAGATCATGCAAGTCAAAAAAGAAACCAAGTTTGCTGCTGGACAAATTACAACCAGATGCAGATTTCAATAAACACATACTGCTGCAGCCTTACCCAAAGGTGCTATGAATTCCTTGAGGCAAGTCTGCCTCTGCCTTCACTAAACTGCTGAATGTTTGACTGTTAATTGAGTTACTGTATTATGTACGAAGACATTCCATCTCCCACCCCTCCCCTACTTGTTAATGTACTCTCTTCATCCTGTAGACCATTAAATGTTGTCTGCAAGAGTATGCAACTGTTAACGATGTTTGCATTCTTCTGGCAATCAGTATTTCCTCTGGAAATGCCTCTCGAACTTCTCTGAAGGCATTCGTGTTAGAGTTGTGCAAGAAAGCTTGTGCTGTCAGTTATCATATATACCAAGCACACTGCTATTTCGTTATTGCCAGCATGTCATTTTGCCTACAAGACTTTCTGTACAAATAGCAGTAGCTTTTTTTGTCCAGCTTTGTTGGTTTTCCTATGAACATAGGTGGAACTAGTAAGAGGTAAAAAATAGTCACAATGCAAAGAACTGTCCAAAAATCATGTGGGTTTATCACAGCTTCTCTTTAATGCCAGTGATTGCTAATCCACAGTCAAAATTGGAGCAAGTAAGCATTGTAGATCTCAATAACAATATTTCAATGTGAGGACCTATTCCTGTTCTCTGTGGAAATCTGTCACAAAGAACCCTTGGTAACTACTTCTCAGCTTCAATTTTCACAGTGTCTTGGGGTTTCTTTCTTTCTGATGCATGGAATAATTTTACCAGCATGCTTGCTTAAAGATTTACATCCATATTGCTACTGTAATGAGAATGTTGTCTAAAGTTGATGCTAATTTTGCCGAGGTTCATAAACGAAGCAAATTTGAAGCCTTTAAAGTTTGCACCAACCGAGCTCTTACTGCCCGGAGTTTTCTTTCTCTTTGAGTCTGTTTCGCTGGCATTTCCACTTCAGTGAACATCTCTATAAAGTGCTGGTATTTCCTTTGCTTTACTGACATTCAGGTTCTCCTGAAGTTCCCTTTTTACACCTTTTTTCTTGAATGCTTCATAAGTTCTCTTCTAGCTTGAAATCTTCTGTGTTTTTATGGAATTGGCTGGAGGCCTGGAAAGACCACCTGATGGTTTTGGAGTGATAAAAATTAATGATCAATTCCATAGTTAAAACCCAGATTTGATTCCAAGATGAGCTTATTTGTTTCTGAGAGATAAGGATTGGTTATCTTATCACTTCAGCGATAATTTTTCCTTAGCAATGACAGCCCTTAGGTGGTGTAAGGGCAAGCTGGTGGAAAGTCATCTCCTTGTGAGTCTGACCTGATAAAAGACATCAAAATAGTCTATAGCATTATGCATACAATAAAAATGTTACCCTAAAAAACCACATTTTTTTAAGTTTGAGAACATAATATTTTGGTATTTAGAGAGAAACTGCTTTAGGTTGAATTTCTGTTTTCTTGAGCTTTCAACCTTTAAAAAAACCACTCTATTCGTTAAATACCATGCTCCAAATGAGTGAGGAGTTGTTGCATTCGCTAGATGTCAAGTCTGGGACACTGGACCTGAACTTCACATGTGGCACTTCCTGAAGCAAGAGCAGCTTGTGAGTTACTGAGTTTATTTTCAAATACGGAACCACTTTTGTCTTTCTAAGGAGTGCAGGTGATTTCCGAAGCGTTTTAATTGTTATACAGCAACCTTAAAATAATGCAGTTTTACTGGGTAAATAGTAATGGCATTGATAAGAGGTCCTTGACATCCAAGAACATACTCTTAAAAATTAGGTTGGGTTGCAAGCCTTAGGAAGAATGAAAATCCTGTCTAAAACATGAGTAAGAATATGTATGAAGCAAATCTTACTAGTTTTGTCTTTAACTTTCTCGAGGCATTAGCACTTTGTCGCTGAAGACAGGGAGACTCATATGGGCTCTATTTAAGTACTTACTATACATGAATACATTTCTGTCATTTTATAGCACTGAATCAAACCTACCTGACAATTGCATGCCATGCAATTTAAATTTGCAATTACAGAATCAAGTTGAAAAAGACCTTTAAGATCATCAGGGCCAACTGTCGATCTGACACTGCCAAGTCCACCACGAAACCATGTCCCACATCTACATGTGAAGAGATAGTCATGACACCTGCCTACTGATTGACTTGACTTGACTGAGGGTCAAGTTTAATCTCTTTATCAATGAGGGAGGAGCCAGGGGAAACTTGATAGCTGAGTGAGGTCCCAAAAGTGTGGGAGATGAATGGATGCTGCTCAGTGTGCCAGGTACGGTGCTATTTTCTGTATTGCACAAGAAATACGTAGTTAAGGAAAAGCTACAATCTGTGATTTAGATGGATCTGCTACAGATGCTTATTTATTTTGTTATATCTGAAGTAGAAAGAAAAGTCACAGAAATAGAGAAGGGATGCACAAGGAAACCTGTAAAGAATTAAGTAATTACTTTCTAACCTCTCCAGGGAACAAGGGTTAAGAGATACAGTTTTAAAAGAGTTTATGTTGTTGAAAAGTTTATTTATCTAGTGTCTGCTGAGACAGTGTGCCAACAACAGCAAACTCCAATGCAAGTGAAAAAGAAGAAGAGAAATCTACTACTGGAAGAAAACCTGAAGGCATAACTAAGCTATTTAATATCATTACAGTGCCACAGCTGGTTTTGCTAATGTTTCTTGGTTATTTTAGAAGAAGAATGGTCTAAGTTTTAACTTCCTTTGTCTTCTCACTTTGAGTAACTGTAGTATACGAAGTCTGTCCTCCTATGACTCATTCTTCCCACAAATGCTATTTCTTTGAATAGCCCTTGTAAAAACATGCATTTCATATTAGTTGTCTTAGTTGGCAGTTGTGTAGACTTTTTTCTTCCTGGGTGAGTGATTTATATGTACTAATCGCTGGATCTGCTTCTGCCACACATGGTGCATACCAAAACAGTGGTAATTCTGCACCTATGATCACTGTGCTCGTGTGTGGGAAAGAACAGAGCTGGCAGGTAGAGTGTATCAATCTCTTCCTCCACAGGCAGTGGTCTTACATCTGATAAGTTCTGGTATCTTGTATGTGTTTTCAGGGATAGACAGTCATGAAGTTGAGGCCTGGTTTTAATTCTTAGTAGAATTTTAAAAGGTAATGGACAAAGAAGGGACAAATGCAAACTAAGATGTTACTTCCAGCCTCCAAAAGCAGTCTCTTTGCATGAGTTTGGCTTGCTACAAGAAACACTAGAAAGAAATATGGGAGCGAAATGACTGAGGCTCATTCAGATAAAGAATTAAAGAGCATCTGTTGTCACTTTCATATGTGAATGACTGCTGGGTGGTCTACTTTAATATTGTCATTATAGACAGCCCTGACAGTATGCTAAAGACCAGCCATGGCTGTAGGCTTTCCTGCTGCTTTCACAGCAGTACTTCACATTTTCTCAGATGGCACAATGGAACAGGCAAGCTCCTGTGAAAGAATTCCATACTGAATTACATATACTCTGTGGGTTTGTTCAACTGTGCTGGCCTGCATTCGCAACAACAGCATACGCGGATATCAATATGGTCAGCATCCTCTCCAGCTGTCTTTGGTTCCCCGTAGAGGGGTGAATTAACTGAGGACAGCTATGAATTGAGTCCAGACTGTAAACCCCATGTCTTTAGATGGGTAATGAGATACTTGAAACCCTGCCATTCTGGGAATTACGGGGTTTGTGTTGGTTGGGACTACTTTATTGAGATTTCTGCTTTCTGGATTTAATCTGGAGTTTAGTATTGGGATCAAATTGCTTAATGCATTTAATATGTAATTTAATATTAGTTAATGTGTGTTTAATATATAGATTTATGCTTGCCGATTATATTTGGATTACTTAACAAAGTAAAATCTTGGTTAGAGCTGAAACATGTTGATGAAGTTCAATGAGCTGCCTGTGAACTTTCTTGTAATACAGTGGAAATTGGAGATTTGGGAGAAAGAGGTAATACTTGCTGTCAAATATGCTTTTAGTTAAATTGGGGCATAAAGCTCACAAATATGATATTTCCCCAACTGAGCTTAAACTCAAGTAAGGCTGGTCATGAAAAAAGAAGAAAGAAAAATCTTACTTTTTATAACATAGCATTAATAACAGCCTTATAAGTAATAGCTGGTGGAGGATGCATGAGTTTTCAGGACAATCCTGGAAGATGGTCAGTCTCCTTGGAAAACCGTGCTAGGATTTAGTCTCCCTTCTGAAAGAGAAAACTTTGTTTTCATAAAGAGATTTCTAAACTGAAGAATGACTATTGTGGTCGTTGAGTCTTTTGCTTTCAAAGGAGAATGGTGTTCCTAGCTCTAGCATCAAAACTGCTCGCTTCCATTCTAAAATAGGATTTTTCTTTATTCTCTTTGGTTTAAAAGCAAAAAGGAAAGAACTTGTGGCACAGAAAACTGCATATAGAATGAACTGTCTATTTAGAAAGGTTTTTCCAATGAAAAAGGATGAGGTAATGGAGTAAAATATAACCAGAAAGCTGCGATGTTTGACTCCAGTATCAAAACCGACTTCATAGTCTTGATCTTTATTGCAGTTCCTTTAAAATGATTGAGGGGCTCTGGTTTGCATATTTGTTTCAGGAAGAGTATCAAGAGCACTCTGATTTCATATTTAAATATGGGATCTGATTAATACTTCAGGCATTCAAGAGAGCTATATCATATTAAGACTGTTGTTACTATAGTGAGATGCAATTACAGACATCACAAGACCTGTTGTACAGAGAAACATGATTACTTTGGATTAAAGAAGTTGCCACGAGGCTCGAAGGATTTATAGGTGCTGCTGCTTTGAGTTATATGTAACTTCATTATTTTGTTGAAAATGTTTAGATCTAGAATTAATGAAATGCAATAAATGTTGATGAAATGAATCAGCGGGTTTGACAGCGTTTATCTGACACTGAGTGAATGAAGAGTTTTGTTGTAGTATTCTTTAAGTCTCCAAATTGCTAGATAATTTACAGAAAGTAATGTGCACATGGAAATGAAGCTAATATTCTAACTGGAGCGATGTGCATCAGCGTTGACACGATCCAGACATCAATGTAAGCCTATTTCTTAAATGAATTGTTGTATGTATGCACGTGAGAGAGGAAATGGCCTCTTTATCTGGGTTTTTTTTTCCTGTGTTTGTGGAGGAGGTGTTGGTGGGCTGGATCATTGAGACAAAGCATGGTGAGAACAGTCGGTGTCAGCAAAGATGACAGGAGGAGGCACAAGGATGAGTGACAGCGATGCCAGTGCACTGGTCCTGTGTGTTGTAGCAAGGCGAGAACCAAATGCCATTGGAAATCTGGGCTGTGCTGTCCTGGGGACAAAGGGTTGGCAGTTGAAGTGCTGCGTAGGCCGAGTGAGATAGTTTTAGACGTTCTGAGGCTACGAGGGGCATAGAGTTGTTCAGAAGAACAGAGATGAAAAGCCTTGGGCAAAGAGGAAGTAGGGAAATGTGGCTTTAGAGGACTTAGAATTTGCTTTTTTTCTGCAGCATCCTCAACACTTAATCACAGTGTAATTAGAAGGGATGAGGAGATCTAAATTGATAACGGCACTGGGGTGTACTGCAAGGTCTCTTTTTTGATGTGAATTGAGAGTTCAGTGAATGCATATCATGTCAATTTGGTTGTTCCGTTAAGCTCAGCTGTATAAAATTGGCTGCAATGAAACATTGGTTTCATTGACCCAGCTCAGAGACTATTGTGACATCCATTACTCTAGACAGCTGCATTCCATTCCATTCTGTGGAGTCTGTAGTACTGCAGAGATGTTCCAAAACCATTATTATTTTAGCAGCTGGTTAATTACAAATTATTTATTGGGTTGTTAGAGTTAGCTGAGCAGTCACCATTTGCTCTTGTTACCATGATGCAGAGTTAGTGTTATGTGTATTAATGAGTTAATAAATCTGAATGAGAAATGAGCAATAACCAATGATGAAAGGCTTTTAAGTTTTGAAACAGCCTTACAGCATTTGTTTCTTACAAGCAATACTATAAAAAGAAAATATGTAATGGCAGAAATTGGTTTTGAGTTTCATTTGACTCTCCCTCTATAATGTGACTCAGGAATTTAGTTATGTAAAAATATGACTAAGTCGCTTTTGCCTTTGAGGTAAAAACCTGGATGGAATCCAGGGTGAGATTGGATTTCAGTAAATTGGAAAAGTTCTTTCCCATTCTTTTTAACTTTGAATTTGGGACCAAGCTACATCAAAAGCTGGAATAGGCTCCTCATCTAAGTATTCCACGATCAGGTGGGGTTTTTTCCTCTTCAAATAGTGTACAATTACTAAATTAAGCTGTCAGCATTAATAAATCATTCCCCTGCAGATTTAAACCTATAATTTTTCATCTGTGTTGTTTGGTACCTTTTGAAGCATAGCTTTTAAGGCTGTGGAGTGAATCCCGGGGTAGATAGAGCAAAAAGAGGCTAAAACAGCACCCAGGTGCACACTGTGTGATTTGTTAGGGTGACATGCTTAACCTACGCCAGAGCATTTGAAAGTGATGTATGTACTCCTGTTAATGATGTGCTATTTGGGCTATTTTTCACGTAACGAGAAGTCAAGTGCAGCTCCTGCCCCAGCCTCCTCAGGAGTGGTTTATTTCAGCAGTGTGATACCGTGTGCGCTGCAGGAGGTTTGAGGCCCGCCAGCACGGTGCCTGTTTCTGCGCCCACAGAAGGTGTGAGCAGGTCGGGAAGCACAAAGGAGGATCTCGCAGAGCTGTGTGAGCCCTGTCTCAAAACCAGGCCAGCCCACCGACCAGCCTGGTGTTGGAAGGGCATGTGCCTTGCCAGTTAGAGGATGTGGAAAGCGTTGTTTGCTTTCAAGTGCCACTTGCTGACTTGCAAAACCTGTGTTCCAAAATGCACTGGAATATGTCACCTTTTAATGTCTTGTTCCATGCTGTACAGGGCATTCCAGAGTCAAACTCTGAAACTGCTAACAGCCCATTGGTTCTCTGTGTCTTCAGCGTTTGAGGACAGAAGGGAAGAACAGAAATGATCTCCTACCAGTACTATATGTTAATGTAGGCAATTAGGGAAAATCTGTTAGTCCACACAATGCAACAGCTGGAATTCATCTTGTCTTGCAAGCTTTCAGCTAGTTTTCCCACTGCATCCCACCCAAAGGTATTTTAAAACTGTTTGGAGGGAGGCAGCTCTTATTCTGTCCCTTGTGCTTATGCTGACTTAGTCACAGATGTTGTTACTATGTATTATTCATTTCTCTTCAATACTTTCCTGGTTTCTTTTTTGCTGTGATGACTGTTCCGTTGTTGGGAGATGGAACTATTTCATTCATGGGCCACAAATGTTTTCTTTTAAGTACTCAAAACATCCTTCTACTGTGTTTTTCCAGTTTACTATAAAATGTTCCAGTCCTATTCCAGTATAGTTTTGTTTAAACCTTCAGTTAACGCTATTTTTAACATTTTCATGGTATTGCTATAATTTTCCAGACTCTACCATCACTGTCATTTTAGTGATGAAATTCTGCTGTCTCATTCACTTCAATCCAATCTGCAGTTGAGTGTATGTGAAACTGTAGCCTGTCACTTTTTCTCTCAAGTTCGAGGTCATCCATAACGTCTCTGAGTCACACCTCTTTGCCTTAGCTTTGAATGTCTGCTTTGCATCATCTGCGTGTTTTATTTGTGTGCATCTGCATGATTTAAGTTATCTTTTCAACTTCAGATTTACAGATTATCTTTCACAATGATCTTGGTACATCAGATGATGTGGCTTTTATCTGTGCAGACACTTCCATTTTCAACACCTACTAGACAGCTTCACTGAATTGCATTAGCAATACTGTGAAGCCATTAACTGGTTTATATCATTTATTTTGGTTTGTATTTAGGCACTTAAAATTGGTCTTTACAAAGACCAGTATGTAAGATCAGGGTCAAGTACTGCACTGGTATGTCATTTGTTTCTTTTGGTTACTCTGTGTGTAAATGGCATGTGTGCTGTTGGCTGCATGCGCACAGCAGAATCACTGTGCCTTCTTGCTAATCCTTTTTTACCTATGAAATCAGTGTAGTTGTCTGGTTGATTGCCCATTCTTCTTGTCCAGACAGGCATCTTCCAATAGTTATATTCCTTTGAGCAGTAAGAAATTGTCCATACCTGTTTTTCTTGACTGCTAAGTGTCAGGTGTAATTTAACAGTCGTTCAGGGGAAATGCCCTTTCAGTCCGTTGCCCCTCGTCAGCAACTTCACCCGTGGGACAGTTTGTGCCTAGAGTACTGTTCCAGTACACAGCCGTGCCAATTCCTGTTACTTCCCAGATTTGACAGTTAAACATCAAAGATACATTTGGAACACAAACATTTATGTAGAAAAATCTTTGTTTCTTTTTTTTACTTATGTTTGCTCCTTCCTGCCCAAGACTGGTATTTGATCTAATGTAATTTCATGGATTCCTAAGGAAAATTAAGGCTATCTGCATATTGATACCTTATATATAGCTTAGCAGATCTGCCTTAAATGCAGAGCAGCCTCTGACCTTTTTCTTTTTGATGTTTTTATGCATTGTCAAAAAGAGATGTCCGCCTTCACTCATACGTAGTGAGATCAGACAGAAGTCGGGCCGTCTGGTTCTGGTCCTTACATTTTCTGTCAAGATTTTGTATTAGGGCTTTCTATATTTTCAATTGAAGTTTGTTGTTGGTTGGTCTTGGGTTGGTTTTCTTGTTGGTTTTGTGATGGGTTTGGTTGTTTCTTTTGATTTTTTTTTTTATTTTTATTTTATATTTTGTGTGAATCTCCTAAACAGTTCTATTATTTCAGCAGAATTCCATGAAATGAGTGGAGCACATGAAAAAAGCTGGACTAAATGCAGTCTTATTGCTGTTTTCCAGTGCCTGGAGGGGACAACAAGAAATCTGGAGAGGGGCTTTATGCAAAGGCCTGTGGTAATAGGATAAGGGGGAATGGTTTTAATCTGCCAGAGGGGAGATTGAGATGAGCTCTTGGGCAGAAGCTCTTCCCTGTGAGGGTGCTGAGGCGCTGGCA